>PITA01010036.1:0-26079 GCA_004023965.1 Spilogale gracilis
GAGGCAGCTATGGTGGAGGAAGTAGTTCTGGAGGAGGAAGTGGAGGCAGCTATGGTGGAGGAAGTAGTTCTGGAGGAGGAAGCGGAGGCAGCTATGGTGGAGGCAGCAGCTCTGGAGGAGGAAGTGGAGGCAGCCATGGAGGAGGAAGTGGAGGCAGCTATGGTGGAGGAAGTAGTTCTGGAGGAGGAAGTGGAGGCAGGGGAGGAAGTGGAGGAAGCTATGGTGGAGGAAGTAGTTCTGGAGGAGGAAGTAGTGGTGGCTATGAAGAAGGAAGTGGATCCAAAGGAGGAAGTGGAAGATCATTTCCGTCCCAGTCCTCTTCCTCCAAATCTGGTGAATGTGATGAAAAACAAGGTAAGGGAGAGCTCTAATTTGTGGGGTCAGGGGGGCACAGTTGTTAAGCTGTCAAGGTACCATCCCTTTTTGAGTATCTTTGAGCTTTCTGGGGAGTGCATATTCTGAACAGAACTTGATTTTAGGGAGGTCTCTAGTGAGGTGTCATACACTTGCCCTTGTTTCTGAATTATCATTCATTAATTTTGACAGAGTTTTGGGTGAGGCTAGGACCAAATCTACACATGTTCTGAGTCTCAATTGTATAGAAGATGGGTTTGAAATTGTGCATTATCTAATATATTTCCCACCACGCCCTGTGAAGTGGATATTATTATACTTATTTTAGAGATAAGGAAAGTGTGGTTCAGAGAAGATATGTAGCTTATTCAAGGTCATACAACAAATAAATGGGGGACTCAGCTCTGTGGGTCTCCATAGCCAGTACTTTTAATCATCATGAGGAAGGGGAGCCTTGGATCAGCAACAGTTCAGGTAGAAAAGAGGTTCAGGTGTTATAGTCAGTGGTTGGCTCATACAAGTCAGTTATATGGTGCAACCATCTAAAGGGGCATGTACTGGACATAATGATCTAAATGCAGAAGAGTCACAGTGAAGTGATCTCCAGGTCAGAGAACATTTCCCCTTGTGTATGTTAAATTTTATAAAATAAAAATTTAATACCAAATTGTGGTAAAAGCCTGGGTGACACAACTGGGAATGTTTAGCTCAGAAAAGCCTTGAGATCCATGGGAGCTGTCCTTCTCTAGGGTGTATGGTGTGGTTTTGTGTGTTAAGTGGCACTGCAGGGACATGGACATGTGGGGCCACCCTTGCCTCAATATATGAGACATTTACTAATAAAGCTGTTGAGTGGAGGAGGGACCGGGCTCATTAGCCTTCATCCTCAGAAATGGAAGAGCATCAGGGCTGAACCTCGGTGGCTCAGTCAGTTAAGCATCTGCTTTTGGCTAAGATCATGATCTCTGGGTCCTGAGACTGAGCCCCATATCATGGTCCCTGCTCAGTGGGGAGCCTGCTTTTTCCTCTCCCTCTGCTGTTCCCCCTGCTCATTCTTTCTCTCTCTGTCAAACAAATTAATAAAATCTTAAGAAAAAAGAAATAGGAGAGTATATGTTAGGGTTGTTGCAGGAGAGCTTTAGAAATTAGATGGGGGCCACTGGGACCCCAAGCTTCTTCCAGCTCATTGAGTGCCAGTCTCCTTAGTCCCAGTGTGCCCATCTTTCTTTAAGTCCCAGTCTCTCTTTCTCCTGTTAAAGTTCTCTCTTCACACTCTTACCTCTCTTCCATCTTTCCACAGGTTACCAGAATCGATACTAGAGATCCTGTAAACTTTCCTGGCCCTGCCCCAGCTGAGTGTCCTCCAGACAGGCAGCCCCCCAACGAAGTCTGCTTATTGTCTTCTGGCATCAGGAATAGCTGGCAACGAGCCCCAGAGCTCATGTGGGACTGGGCTGAGGTCATGTATGCCTCTGTCTGCCCATTGACTCCCTCCCTTGGGAGGGTTGGGGAGACTTCTCTTTCACTGCCTGAGCTGGGGGTGATCCCATGCCCCGTCTGATTTCAAGTTCCTAATAAAGCTTTCCTATTGCAAATAAAACTTGAACTTTGGCCCATTTGTTCTTTGAGATTAAGAAGGAACAGAAAGGACATGAAGGGAGAACCAGTTGAATCCACTTTGAAAAGCGTTGGTTAGGTTTTCTATCAGTTGACCTTTGCTTGTAACAAAGCAATCCAAAATTTAGTGAATTCAAATGACAACCATTTATTAACTCATGATTTTGCAGTTGGAAGTTTAGACTGGGTAGTTCCATTTTCCTTCATGCATCTATGGTCCCCTGGAGTTGGCTAGTGGCTCTGCCTCTGGGGCTTGGTTACATGCTGTTTGGAGGTGTTGGGGGGGTGGATGAGACAAATGACTCTTGTCCTCCAGCTGGCTAGCTCAAGCAAGTGTCCCAAGAGAATGAGTAGAAGATACAGGACCTTTTGAGGCTTAGGCTCAGAGTAATCACTTTGGTGGCATCTTATGGTCCAAAACAAGCCCCAGGCTCAGAGTAATCACTTTGGTGGCATCTTACCGTCCAAAACAAGCCCCAGCCAGATTCAAGAGCAGGGGAAATAGACTCTTCTTGATGGTGGAAGTTACAAAGTCACATGGGAAGGACATGGAATTAGAGAGGGCCATAACTGAGGCGAGCTTGTACAAATAGTCTGTTATAGTTTGGTCATAGTCTGCTATAGTCTGCTATTACCTGCTATTACCTGATAATATGTTCGGTACAGAGGTAAGGAGAACAAAAACAATGTGGTTTTGCTTTGGAAGATTTCATGGTAACAAATATAGTGCAAATAAAGTGCTCCAAGGTACAGTAAGGAATATTCTACAAGACAGCAGCCAACAAGGTTCTCCAAGGATTCTGACTGGGCCTGATACAAAATGCCTTGTCCTGTCTAGGGACAGATCACCCCTCACCCTATGTTCCATATATTACAGCTGTTTATCACACCTTCCCAAAGCTTGGAGGCTTAAAGAATGACATTGGTTTGGAGGCTTGGTGGGGACAGTTAACCTCTTCTCCACTTGTCACTGTTGCTCACGGGCTCAGGGCTGGAGTCATTTGAAGTCTTGCTCATGTGTCTAGTCTCTGGGCTGGAAAGACTCAAATGTGGGGGCTGGCCCTGCAGGGGCTCCATAGCAGCTCTGTTTAGAGATTCTCAGTGTGATCCCTCCAGCAGGACAGCTTCAGGGTAGCCAGACTTCTTCTATGCTAGAGCCAGGAAGAAGCTGTTTTGCTTTGTTCTCTAGACTTGGAAGTCATACCGTATCCCTTCTGCTGTAGTCATGGACCTGCTTAGATCCAAGAGAAGAAGCATAGATCTTGTAGTGGGAAGGATTCTAAGATGACCCCAGTTATTCAATCAAATACCAAAGGGATTTTGGAGAAGTAATTAATGTTTCTAATGCGTTGACCTTAAGATAGTAAGATTATTTGGTGGGCCTGATATAATCACATAAGCTTTTTATTTTTTAAAAATGTTTAAGTTTTTAATTAATTTATTTTTAAATATTTATTTATTTATTTATTTATTTATTTATTTATTTATTTGAGAGAGAGCACAAGCAGGAGGAGTGGCAGGCAGAGGGAGAAGCAGGCTCACCATCCAGCAAGGATCCTGATGTGGAACTTGATCCCAGGACCCTAGGATTATAACTTAAACTGAAGGCAGACGTTCAACCAACTGAGCCACCCAGGAATCCCTCACATAAGTTTTTTAAAAGGAAAGTGTTTTCTTTGGCTGGTCATAGAAGAGGAAGTCTGAGATTTGAAGCCCAAGATTTTGATATGTCACTGCTGGCTCGGAGATGAAAGGTGCATGTGGCAAGAAATGTGGGTGACTTCTAGGAGCTGAAATCCACCAAGAAAAGGGGGATCTCGGCCCTCCAGTTGCAAAGAACTGAATTTTTCCAAGACCAAGAAAGACTTTGGGAGCAGATTTCTCACCAGAGTCTCCAGATGAGTACTCAGACTGGTCGATACCTTGAGTTCAGCCTTGTGATACCCTTCATAGAGAGCCCAGTCATACCTGCAGAGCTCTGAGCTAATATATGGGTGCTGCTTTAAGCTTCTACATTTGCAGCAGAAATAGAAAACAAGTACAAGCTCCATCTCAAGATGGAGGAGTGTCAATGTCACATTGAAGATCAGCATGTGGAATGGGATATATTGATTTTTGGAAAACACAATTTGCCACAGATTGTCCAAATTATTGGGGGAGAGGTTACATAAAGGTAAAATTAGGACAGGAGTGGCATAGAGCTCAGGAAAACTCAAGATCCTGGGATTTATGAAGATAGAGGCTGAATGATATCTCTGGGTCCAAGATGGCTCTGGTCGGTTGCTGGAGCAGTGAGAGTTTCTGATTCTTTCACTAGTACTCCACCCCTTACTGTGAAGCTGGTTACTCTGTTCCCTGGTTCTCTTCTTGCTCCTAGCTGTCCTCCTCTCCTACCACTTTATATCTTCTCTCTACCTCTACTTGGAGAACTGGCCATCTCAGCTGCAGGTTTCCCAAGGGAAAAGCCAGAAACTTGCTTTCTCAACCTCCCTTGCAGTAAGGGCACGAGCATGTGACACAGCTCTGCCAATCAGGTGCTCCCACACAAGATTGACTTGAATGTGAAGGAAACACTGGGTAGAATCTAATATGGCAGGAACAGAGCTGGGGCAGAGACACATGGTTTATTGGGGCCACAGAAATGGTGGCTCTGCAGGGATATGCAGTGCCCAACATCAACTGTTTGAGCTGAAATTCTGTGCAATGGCAGTAGTGTCTTCTTGGCACAATATTTCAGAGCGATTTGGGCAATGTTTCTGGTCGCCCATACCCCAAGTCTGATTCTCTGCACATCCTGGGAATGATGTACTGCTTTCTCTGTAGATGAAAGCAAGCATATTCTATTATTCTTTGCTTATTAGGGTTAAGAAAAAATAGTTTTCCACATCAGGGTCCAGGGATGATGGTGGTCTGTTCTAGAAAGTAGACCAAATCTGGATCAATGACTATTGGAATACCCATATGATAAATTGTACAGTAATCATTCTCTAACATGTGTCTGTATCCTACACAGGGAAAATGGCAAGTTAGTTGGGAAGTGATCAGAGTCAGCAACCCTGAATTTATCAAATCTTTTCTGTGGCACTAATCTCTGTCATTCTCCTAGTGGTGTAGTGTAGTGTTATTGGCTCTTCTTACCACAATAATCCTTACTGTATGAATCAGGGAGCCATTTACTGACTATATCTATCCTAATTCAGACACTAGGAAATAACTGCAGGATAGGTCTAGTGTACTCCTGGGCTCATGAGAAGCAGACTTAAATTAAAACTCCATTTGCTAATATTGAAACACTGAAAAATAAAAAATAAAAATAAAAAAATGAAAAAAAAAACCCACCTCCATTTGCTATCTGATCTTTTGTAGTAGTCAGATTCTCAGTTGCAACCACCAAAAGCTACTTTTCTTATTTTAACAAGTAAGGGATTTATAAGAGTTCTAGATAATTTGAAGGATCATTAGGAGGACTAGAGAAACAAAATCGAGACTAAATTTCTAACATTTCCCAAAATGACACAGCAGAATGGGTCTGCCAAGGGAGTTGTTGCCTTTGGCATGAGTAGGAATTTTCCAAGTCAGGATGTTGCCTGCTGAATTAAGAAACAGCGTCCATAGCCACAGCTAAGGCTTCAGAACCATGTTGTCTCTGCTATCATGCCAGCAAACAGGTTGCCCCAAGGGGAGCCCATTTCTTCAGTTACCTCCCTTCTAAATTAAGGCTCATATGGTACGGAACCTCATTTTAGTGGCAAAGAAGGCTGGGAAATGTAGTTTTTGAATGTATCTGGAAAAGGATAGTACTCAAAATGACAGATACAACATATAGCCACATAAGCTTCCAGTCTAATTGTAAACCACAGTGTTGTTATGCTAATGTCCAATTTTCAGAGATTAGAGTTAGTGTGGAGTTAGTTTCCAATAATCCATGAAGGTCTGGGTATTTCTCTTCCCCCAATATATGGTTACTCTTGTAAATGCCCACAGGTTCCTGTGGGGAAGATTGGAGGTAGACATACACTATGTGTTTATGATGTTATTGCAAGGTCCTTCCTCAAGGATAACTGGACCTCCCTTTATTCAAAGTCCTCTGCATCTCTGAGCTAGTTCTGGTTTTGGAATTAGATGAGGTCTGTCATTCTCTATCACGGGGTGAAGACAGGCCTATTTTTGACCTAAAGATTTTTTTTTTGGAATGTGGGATAGGGAATTGGGGCACATATGGAAGACCCACTTGCTTATATGGGTCACACATCCTTCTAGGAGCATTTCTGTACTCTAAAGTCTGGTAATCTTAGACCCAGCCTTCCCAGACTCCCTTATAACTATGGCGATAGGTACAATTTAGATTTTCTCCGTCACATATGCTTCAGTGGGACATGAATTGAGTGGGGAGAGGTCTAGAGTGGGGAATTTTTTTGCTGGTATAGATCTACTAGGCACTATATATGGTCCTTGGATCAACAGATCTGGTGCTGGCTTACAGATTCCCAGGCTTTCTGATTGTGACAGACCGGAAGTTCCCTTGGACCCTGGTTTTGTGGTGTTAATCTGGGAGCTATTCCTTGAGGTCCAATCTAGAGTCTGCTTCTCCAGTCTTCTTATGATTTTGTAAACACCTAATGCTCTGTATTAAATTCTTTTCCGTTAAAAAAATTGAGATTTGTTTCTGTTACTTAGAATGGAATCCTGACTGAATCAGCACCATGGTGGGCTGCTCATATATTTTGGTCTTAGACATCCATGACCAACTGATCATAATCATAGATCCCTACAGATTTTTAAAAATATTTTATTTATTTATGTGACAGAGAGATAGATCACAGGTAGGTAGAGAGGCAGGCAGAGAGAGAGAGAGAAGCAGGCTCCCTGCTGAGCAGAGAGCCTGATGTGGGGCTCAATCCCAAGACCCTGAGATCATGACCTGAGCCGAAGGCAGAGGCTTTAACCCACTGAGCCTCCCAGGTGCCCGATCCCTACAAATTTTCATCATTCTACTACTCTAGCCCTCCACCATTAAAATACCCCTACTTATCCTCTGACACTTAGAATCCCATTCTTTTTTTTTTTTAATATTTTATTTATTTATTTGACAGAGAGAGAGATCACAAGTAGGCAGAGATACAGGTAGAGAGAGAGGAGGAAGCAGACTCCCTGCTGAGCAGAGAGCCCGATGTGGGCCTCAATCCCAGGACCCTGAGATCATGACCTGAGCCGAAGGCAGAGGCTTTAACCCACTGAGCCACCCAGGCACCCTAGAATCCCATTCTTATTGATGTAGGGATCTTCATTCAGTGGAAGCCTCTCACACCCACATCCTTAGAAAACACTGCTACTATACTTTTCAGAGATTCTGTGTTCTCTCTTGTCTAGGTATTTCTTGATTGCCAGAGTCTACACAGTGTCTTCTGGGCTCTCATAGTTGAAGAATTGTTAAATGGGTTCCACATGATAACTCCACTACAACATTCCCATTTCCTTACCTGGTTGCATTCTTTCTTATTTATTAAAACACGAATTTTCTGGAAACTCAATTTTATCTTGTATAGGCCACCATTGAGTTCAGTGTCTGCCACCCAACTAAGCAAATATTTAGACCCACTCCCAGATACTCAAGCTAGTAGTTGAACTGTGACTCTTAGGTGAATGCCTCCATATTGAGTAACTCAGCCTGATCAAAAATTAAAATTAATTCTCAAACCCAAGTCTTCTCATTTCTGCTGGTACAGACTAGCAACATCTTGAAATTCTCCTGGTGGGTAATCCTTTCTCTCTAAGCTTTGACTTTATAATGTACCTTCTTTTCCAGAGATCTGACTTATTTATAATTTTGGAGGCAGTAAAGAGTGGTAGCGTGGAGTGTGAGGGTAACTTGGAGTTTGGGGTACTGTGAGTCGATGAAATCCTCTCATCTATACCCAGTCCAATTTTGTGAGTGCCCCTGTTTCCAGATCAACAGTCTAATGTTTACATAGGAGACTTGGCAAGGTTGTGATTTCAACTGATGCTGTGACTTAGCAACTTGAGGAATTCCTTTAAGATGAACTCTTAGCTACTTCAGCCTGGTAAGTACAAGGAATAAGAAACCTTTTTAGTGTAGCCATAGAACGTCCCTGGTCTTCTGACTGCCCATGAAGTCCAGAACTTAGGAATTTGAGCATATTACTCTTTCTTTAATCTCGTACTGTTAGAAGACACTAGGCAACCGCTGTCTCATCACTGCTTTTCTTGGGCTTCCAGAGCTCCATATTTTAATGATATTAGATTTACACTGGCCAATGTAGTCCAGATAGCCATCCTGATTCTCATGTCATTCCTTCAACAACTCTTATGGGGTAAAAACACATTATGTTCTTTCTATGCCATTTTTCAATGAACAAAAAGAGGCAACGATTCTTGCCTACCCAGAACTTACATTATAGGTAGTGGGAGGGGAAAACAACAAGTGTAATACACAGATCAATTATTATGATATATTTTATGGTGATAAGTGCAGAGAGAAGTAGAGAATGGTGAAGGGGACTGGAGTGCTGTGGTAGGGAGGGAAGGATGGCAAGGTTAAATAGGGTGGCCAAGGTTGGGGTTATTGAGAAGCTGAAATATAAGCAATGACCTGACAGAATGAGGGAGGTAGGTATGAGGTAGGAGATCAATCTGAGCCCAGGGCATGGGTGTGTGAAGACGCTAAGTTCAGAAGGGAACATACTCAGTATGCTTAAAGATGAGTAAGGATGCCAATGTAGTTGGAGCAGAGCAAGTAAGGAAATAAGCAGTGGAAGATGGGGGTCAGAAAGGTAAGGCATGGCTATATCACAGAGAGCTTTGGGGGGTACTCTAAACAACTTGGCTTTGATGCTCAGTGAAATGGGAGGCCCCTGAAGGCACATTTGAAAAGAAAGGAGTCCAGGGTTGCCTGGGTGACTCAGTCAGTGTCTGCCTTCAGCTCAGGTTATGATCCCAGGGTCCTGGAATTGAGCCCTGGGTGGGGCTCCCTGCTTAGTGGGGAGTCTGCTTCTCCCCCCTGCCCCTCCCTCTGCTCATGCTTTCTCTCTCTCACACACATAAATAAAATCTTAAAAAAAAAAAAAAGGAAAGAAAGCTAAGGACTCCAAGATGGTAGATGGCAAAGGATAGAAGGAGCCTGAGTTCATCATTTGGAGGGGAGTTTTCAGGAGAGCTTCCCAACCAGGTTGTTCCTTATGTGAACAAGTGATAAACATTCATCACATTGAGCCAGTGAGATTTTTAAGGCCCTATTGCAACTAGTGTTGATGGGCACGACTAACACACAGGACTCCCAGCAGAGGTGTGGCACCATCTAAGTGATGTCTTAAAAGGATCTCTTTGACTATTTGGCAAGTGGTCCAAGACCCAGGGGTAGAAGCCGAGAGACCAGTCTGGAGGGAGGTCATGCAGACGAGAGACCGTGGCACTCATGGTGGAGAGGGTCAGGTCAGTTGGCTCTGGACATAATTTGAAGGTGTCTCCGACAGGGCTTGTGAATGACTGTATGTTGGTATAAAAGAAGGGAGTCTAGGATATCTCTGAATCTTTGGTCTGAGCAACTGGACTGGAGATCTGGGAAAGCTCTGAATGGAGGCCACCTGGGGTGGAAGAAGAGTCACTTGGGGACACGCTGAATTGCAAAGTCTGTTGACACTGTTATGGGCTGAGTTGTATCTCCTCAAATCTGTGTGTTGAAGCCTTGTCCCCTGTGACCTCAGGAGGTGACTGAAATTGGAGATAAGGCCTTTAAAGTGGTGATTAAGTTAACGCGAGACCATGACAGCGGGCCCTAACCCACTCTCACTGGTGTCCTTATATGAAGAGGAAACCTGGACACCAAGGGGGACAGCAGGGTTGTGCTCTCACAGAGGAAAAGACCATAGGAGGACACAGTGAAAAGGCAGCCATCTGCAAGCAAGGAGAGAGGCCTCAGAAGAAACTAAACCTGCAACACCTTAATTGTGGATGTCTAGCTTCCAGAATTGTGAGAAAATACACGTCTGCTGTGGAGGCTGTCCCAGTGTGTGGTATGTTTGTGTGGCAGCCTGAGCAAGCTAGGTCAGTCAGACGCCCAAGAAGAGATTTCTCAGGAGTCTTTCCCCGGTTTCATTTTTTTTTTTTTTACTAAATTCTGAATCAGTCAGGGTTTTTACCTGTGTAGACTGGAAGCCACACCCTGAAGCCAGTTTGTTAAGGGATGTTAGGTACTTCACAGAATCCCTGGGAGGGAAGAACTCCAGAGAAGGAGGCTTGCAGGCCTTGCAGCTGAAGGAAGTCCCATGCCTGCCACCATCTGTGGGCCCAGATTCAATGGCATGTTCCCCTTGATGCTACCACTAAGCCTTGGGTGTCTCTGTGGCCACTCCTGCCAGGGTAGATGCCACGGGCACCTCCTTCTTCAGGTCATTAGCTCCCAGCTTGCAGGCTTTCGCCAGGGGGTTGGGTGGGGGGTGGTGGGGATTCGGGTCATGTGTCTGTAATCCAGCTGCCAGGGAGCCCGGAAGGCTAGTTCTGGCTTCTACACTGGGGAGGCATAGCCACCACGAGGAGAATTCCTTTGCAAAGGATCTGGGTGACCAGGAACAAGAATAAGATAAAGGGACAGGGAGAAACATTTATGAAACACTTAACCATCTTCGAGGCACCGTGCTAAGCACTTTATATATTACCTCCCGTAGTCCTTGCAGCAAGCTCATGATGCTGTTCATTTTTTTATTTCATGCATGAGTAAACATGTTTCGAGGGATTCAGTGACTTGCCAAAAGGATTGCGCAGCCCATAAGCAGTGGAACCAGGATGTGAATCTAGAACTCTGTTCCACCAAAGAGGAGATGATTACATCCATTTTACAGAAGAAGAAACTCTAGCTCAGAGAGGTCAGGTAACTTGTCCGAAGTGAAACAGCTTATAAGTGACTGAGCAAAGACTCAAATCCAGTTTGGCCTGGCTCCAAAGCTGGTGCTCTTCCTGCCCGGTCTGCCGTCAAACAATTACTGAGCCCCCATGAATACAGAGACAAGCAGTACCAGTACGCAGAAGCTTGTCAGAAATGCCCTGTATGGGAAGCAGTGATGGCTCAAAGAACTGAGAAGAAGATGGGCAACCTCGCACATGCAGGTTCTTTCCTGGGACCTCAGTTTCCCCCTCCGAGAAAGCCCTGGGTCTGTGCTTGCCAAAGGGAAGAACGGGCAGACGAGCGGATGGTGGAGGAATGAAGAGTGACAGCTGGATGGCCTTGGAAAACCCTCTTGGCTCCAACAGCTCTTGTTCCAAGACTCATAACTCTCTAGCACTTTGATCTCACTGAGGCCCCACCCCTGCGAGTCTCTCCTGCAGGTGGAGGCCGCTGCTGGCCCTCGTGGCCTGGGGCTCTGGGGCTCTCTCCCCACCTCAGGCCCGGACAGGAACAATGTTCCCTTCTCTGCTCTTCCTACGAGGCTGGGAACCGCTGGGACTGTGGGGATTCGTGAAACCAAAGGGAAGCTCAAGGAGACGGACACGTTCACCAGGTACAAGCTAGGAGACATGGGACAGTGTGAGGTTAGAAGTTAGTGAGGAGGGGCGCCTGGGTGACTCAGTCATTAAGTGGCTGCCTTTGGCTCTGGTCATGATCTAGAGTCCTGGGATCGAGCCCTGCATCGGGCTCCCCCTTCCACGGGAAGCCTGCTTCTCCCTGGGCCGCTCAGGAGGTTAAGCATTGGATTCATGATTTTGGCTCACGTCATGATCTCAGGGTTGTGAGATCGAGCCTCGTGTTGGACACTGTGCTCAGCAGAGAGTTGGCTTGGGATTCTCTCCCCCTCTCCCTCTTCCCCTCCTCACTGTGCTTGCTTTCTCTATCAAATAAATAAATACATCTTAAATAAAAAAGAAGTCAAGAAAGGCAAGGTGAGGTGGGAGACTCAAAGTGGTCTCCTCATGAAAAGCTGATTGGAGCTTCTATTTTCATCCCCTCTTCAAATCATGTCATTCATCTGCTCATTGAACAAATATTTATTAGTGACTTTTCTGCATCGGGGCAGGAAGGAAAGAAAACTTGGGCGGGGGACAGATGAAGTGTCTTTCCCCGTGGGGGTCTCAGTCTCGTGCTAGAGGCAGACATTTGGGTTGGAAATTGCGGAAATGTTCTGTGGGTACAGTCCATGGAGGAACGAGCCCGGCATGGTGGCTGGGGAGCTTCCCATGACAAGTGTGAGACAGGATGTTCCGTGTGTCATTGTTTCTCAGAATATCTCATCTCTCACAACAGCCACGGGAAATAGATACTGTTGCTTCCACTTGTCAGTGAGCAGACAGGCTCAGACAAGGGGAGTCTCTTGGCTAAGTCCCATGTACCAAGGTTGCCCTGGTTCCAAATCTGACCCTCCTAGCACTGCCCACCCGGCATCTAACAATTTTTAGAACTTTCTAAGATCAGAGATGGGCTTCCGATGAGCAGAGCTGTTTTGAGACAACCAAGGGCAAGATCTGTGGTCTCTGGCCTCAGTTTCCTCCTGAAGGCACTTTGTCCAAGCTTGTTAAAGGAGTGAGTCAGTGAACCACTAAGAGTGGGATGAAGCCATTGGACCAGTTGGTGCCTAAGGATCCCTCTGCCCCAACAGTAGCTGCTTCCGACCTTCATACCTTGTTGGATGGCTTTGATCTTCTTTAGCTTCCTGGAATCCCTCCCCCAGGAATCCCTCCACCCATCTTTGAAGCCAACAGCACCCTCAGCCTCAAGGACATGCTGTTCTCACTTGGACTCAGACCAGACCCAGAGGAACACGATCCCCTTCATGTGTTCCCTTCAGCCTGGCTAAGATGTGTGTTGGGGATTGTTGTAAGGAACTTTTGTCAAGACAGAAGGAGACCTCGGGGAAGGGAAGCACGAGAACAAAAAACCCATAGGAGAGTGTCAAGTCTGAGACAGAGCCAAAGGTGAGGTAGGGGTGGACCGTAAGTTGGCGACTCCAGGTTCCCTGCTCACAGAGAGCCCCAAGCGGAGTCCCTATCTACTTTTATCAAGTCATTGTCTCCTTCATTCAGCAGGTGCTCATGGAGGCACGGCTCTGTGGCCAGCATGCTGCTCGTTGCTGGGGTCACAACAGTGACCATGCAGACGCAGGCTCTGTCCTGTAGGGTCTTGTTCCGGAGACCAATGAGAACCAGCAGCCACAGTGCAGCATGCAGAGTTCCTGTGGGGGGAGTTCTGGAGGTCTTTGGGACAGAGCGGATGTAACCGTATGAGATGGAGTCACGCTTGTGGGATTAAGGGATCATGAAGGATTTCAAAAACCATGCCAGGGAAGTGGGCCCATTGAAGGTCCTGTGTTCGGAATGTGCAATCTTCCAACGTCAAATTTCTTGAAGGCTCCTCCTATGCCCACATGTCCCACTGTGTGGGGCAACTGCTGGGGAATAGGCAATCTTAGTGGAGGGTCCCCTGGACCACCCACAGACCCCCCACCCCTCCTCCAGAGTGTCTACTCCCACTGGGCAGTTCTGGGCGGTTCAGTGACTTATTTTAGACCAATAGCTATGGAGAGACCCACTATCCTCCTGGATTTGAACCTGAGCACATGGGATTCCACGACTAGTGAGTTTTCTTTTGGCATTCTGTCTCAGCCCCTCGCAAAGGATTTAGGGCTGTTTCTAGGTCTCACTGGATATATGCTCTTACCTGCCCTGCTTTCCATAGCCTGATCTCCAAGGGTCCTAATAAGCTCCACTCTCCATAGAACTGAATTAGGAGGATTGTCCTATTCCTGGAAGTTTTTAACCATTAGCGAGATGGGGGCAGGGAGTTGAGCAGGGGAGACGTGGGTGCCAGCTTCCTTCACAGCTGTGGCTGCAGCGGCCCCTTGTGGCCATTTTTACACACGGGGAAACTGAGTGTTAGATACGGGGAAGTACCTTCCCTTAGAGAGATGGCATTTGCTTGTTGCCCAGAGAAGGAAAGACACAGGCTTCAGGTCACACAGCTAGAATACAGATCCTTGGACTTCTAGCCGACCTGGGACTCCTTCCCTTGTTACCACTCTCAGCTCAATGGCCTTTTGTTGTGCGTAGGAAGGCCAGGGAGTACCCTGAAGTGTGGGGCCTGCCCTTGCCCACATAGTCCGCCTCTTCAGAATTGAGCAGTGCCAAGGGTCTGGAAAGAGGGGGCGGGTGGCAGGAAGGAGCTCGCCTGGCGGCAGGGCAGCGTCCCCGAGCGGCGTGTAGGGGGCGCTGTGGCACCGAGTTGGCCGGGCCCTGCGCGCCCGCTGCGGGGGCGGAGCTAGCTCGGCGCGGGGAGGAGCGAGTGAAGGCGGGCGGCCTGGGGAGCGGCCGCCTGCCCTGGCCAAAGCTGTGGCTGGCTCCGCAGGGGACAGCAGCACCTCTTTCCGTGGCTCAGGATGCCAGGCCTGCAATCCACTTTGGAACCCCCTCCTCGAAACTGCACTTTCCAGAAGCTACCTCTTCTTGTCGAGTTTCCCCACATCCGGGGAGATGGGCAGGCAGGACCCTGAACCTGTTAATAAGGTGGTGAACAGTTTCAGGGAGGCTGAGGGATTGCCAGGTCCAGCCAGCAGCTAAAGGCAGAGCCTGGCCTCGAACCAGAGCTTCAGACTCAAAATCCAGCCCCGTTTCCTTCACACTCAGGTTCGCATGAGTTTGGCTCAGGGTTAATGGGAAGGTGTGCTGTGGTGGACATGGGGCTTTGGGGTCCCCTCCACTACTACCCACTGGGGGGCCTTTGGCAAGTCACTCAACCTTTCTGTACTCCTCTTCTCATCTGTAGAATGGGTGGTCATCATTTCCCTTGGGAAGTGGCAGCAAGAAATGGACATAAGGATGGAAAGAGACAGCCAGGCACCTGGTCTAGGGTAGCCAGTGTTGTAAGTGCAGGGTCTTCCAGGCCCTGTGCTCTGCACAGCTCTCTCCCCAGGGATCCAGGCTGGGGTGGCAGAGCCCTGCTGTGCCTCCCTGGGGCCAGGGTGCACTGCTCTGGTCTCTGGGGTTCAGGGTGTGCGGCAGGCATTGCTCAGATCCCTGGAACCAGTGGAGCGATGGAGCTGAGAGGGGCCAGGTCTGCTGGGGTCAGCGGCAGGGCAGGCTGTGAGGGATGAGGGGTGAGTCATTCACCAGCCCAGATGCTGCGGAGTGAAGGAGAAGGAGTGTGGGGGTTGGTCAGGCTTGGCGGCACCAGGCACCGGGATATGGGGCGGTGCGGGGGTGGGGGCGCGGCCGCCCTGCAGTGGGAGGCGAGGGTGTGATCCTGTGTCCGCCCCACACGGCCAGCTCCTGTCCTGCCTGGTGCACCCTGGGAATGGGCTAGGGGAGAAATGTGGTCTGGGACTTGTCAGTGTGGGCCTGTGCGTTGAGTGGAGTCCTCCTTAGCTCCCTGACCTCTTCTGCTCTCTACCCGTGCTAAAGCCTTTCTTCCTGCCTCCGTGGGCCTCTCCCAGTCCCCAGAGGGTACCCGCCTAAGACAGGCAGACCGAGACAGTGTCCACAGCGCATCAGGCCCATTGAAGTGACTTCAGCCATAGCTGCCGGGGTCAGGGGATCTGCAGGATACTACGGACATGCAGGACCAACTGAAAGAACTTTAGAGAGAGATCTGGTTTTGGACGTGTGGATGGGAGCAGGGATGGGCCTGGACCTGGGGGGTGGAGGGTGGAAAGGGAGTGGGAGCAGCAGCGGGAGGCTGAAGGGACAGGTGAGGTGTTCTGTGACGGGAGCTGGTGAGGGCAGTGGTGGGGAGGGTGCTCAGGGCACTTAACAGATACCTCCCACCACCAGCAGCTGCCCCTCATTGTTTGATCTGTCTTCCTCCATCGGAGCAGGGCACAGAAGGGTGGGGAATGGATCTGGAAGGACCCTGGAGAATGATCTGGATGATGGGAACATAAGCTGAATAAGCCAGGCCCTGCCCTCAAGCTGCTCACTGGCTAGAGGAGGTAAGAGCCAACTAAGCTCACCAGGTGGTAAGAGGACAGTCCCAGGAGAGACAAAGCACCAGACAGGGTGGGAGGGGGAGGAGCTGGTCCTGGGCTGGCGGGGCCACAGAGCAAGTGGCTTTAAGGAAGAAGCTTCCTTCTGTTGCTATTACAAGTTGCCACAAACTTAGTGACTTAAAACAGCACCAACTTGGTGTCTTAAATTGTTGTAGAGGTCAGAAGTCTGAAATGGCTTAGGGGCCAAAGTCAAGGGGTCAGCAGAACCGTGTTCCTTCCGGACATTCTAGGGGAGAGTCTGTTTCCTTGCCTTTCCAGCTCTTAGAGGATGCTGCACCCTTCGGCTCATGGCCCCTTCCTCCTTCAAAGTGCATCGTTCTGCCCTGTTGCCGTGGT
The DNA here is from genome assembly GCA_004023965.1 of Spilogale gracilis. Lineage (NCBI taxonomy): Eukaryota > Metazoa > Chordata > Mammalia > Carnivora > Mephitidae > Spilogale > Spilogale gracilis. Next base: position 16,290 of record PITA01010036.1, read on the forward strand.
CCCATCTCCTCTCTCTGATCTTGACCACCTTGCCCCCCTCTTATGAGGACGCTGGCTGTTACATCCAGTCCACTCAGGTAATCCAGGATATTCTCTCCATCGCAAGACCCTTAACTTCATCGCATCTACAGAGTCTCCCTTTTTGCCACAGAAGGCGTGTGTTCAGGTGTTCTGGGAACATGTGTCTCTGGAGGGCCATTATTTGGGGCCATATTCTGCCGACCGCAGGTGGCACTGGAGGTGGGGTGGGGCTTAGACCTGCGAGAGCTGTAGGGGACTCTACAGGTGAGGGGAACAGTCCAGCAGAGGTCAGGGCCTGAGGATGGGAGCAGCATCAGCCAGCTCCTGGTGTGTGGCTGCAGGAAGGTGTGATGTGGGGAGACAGCCCTGGGGAAGCTGGAAACCCAGTGCCCACTCCATGTCTAAATGAACCAGCCGGTCTCCGAGGTGACAAGGCAGACTGGGTCCCTGAAGGATGGTGGGGCTGGGGCGGGACTGTTCCTCCAGGACTTAGCGCTGCTCTTTTCGGGGATGGTGGCCAGAGTACCCTTGTAACTGTAATGGGGTGTCCTCCATTTAGCCCTGCCCCCTCCCACCCATGCGACTCCCACTGCAGATGTCCTCAGAATCAGCACCACCCCTCCCCTCCCCCTTCCCACCTGGATGGCTGATCTGAGCTTGTTTCCCCTCCGTGGCCTGCACCAGCCTCCAGGTTCCAACTCTTTCATCCACTTGACTCCCCAGTCACCCTGACTGGTTCCCTGCTCCTGAACTCCCCCCATCCACTCACCGGTTAGGTCCAGACCATTCCAGGAGCCGCCCTCCCCCTTCCCTACTACTCAGCCTGGAAGCCTCCGCTCTTGGGAAGGCTGCCTCCCCCTTGCCTCCTCTCCATCAAGCATGGAAGCAGTGAGCGGCTTCCACCGATCTTTTACAACAGCGTCCGTGTCTGCTGAGCGGCCGTCCAGTGCTTGGATGATGGACATATCACCTTTGGTCTTCCTACTGGGCATAAGAACTGTCAACTCTTGAAGGCTTACTGTGTGCTGGGCACTGTTCTCTTTTTCTTTTTTTAAAGATTTTGTTTATTTACTTGTCAGAGAGAGGGCACAAGCAGAGGAGTGGCAGACAGAGAAGGTAGAGGGAGAAGCAGGTTCCCTGTTGAGCAAGGATCCTGATGCAGGGCTTGATCCCTAGACCCTGAGGTCATGACCCGAGCTGAAGGCAGCTGCTTAACCAGCTGAGCCAACCAGGTGTCCGCTAGGCACTGTTCTTGAAACATGGTTTTGACTTCTCCCCAACAAACCCTCTGAGACTGATCTTATTGGGCTCCACTTTGGAGATGAGGGAGCTGAGGCTCTGAGAGGTAGGCAAGTAACTGACCTTGAGTGACAGGGCTTTAAATAGTGGATCCATGAATTCAACCCAGGCCTCATTTTATAGGGGAGGGAACTGAAGCTTGGGGAGATTCAATAACTGGGCCAGGCTGAGGAAACCAAGGTGTGGCTCGTTTCAAAGGCCAAGCTTGTCACTGTCTCATTACGTGATCACTCATTAATCTTAATTGCCACACGATACCACTTAGCCTCTGCCTTGTAGTTGTGTGTAGAGATCTCTCCTACTCCACCACCCGTTGGGCACCATCTGGGGAGATGGCCAGGCACTAGGCCTGGGTCTCTCATCTCGGTGTTCCACACCCGGCATAGGTCTGGCTGGATCAGAGCACAAGCCTGGCCAGATGAGCCAACCAAGGAGTGAATATGATGCTTCGCTGGACGTGGCTCTGGGTGGAGGCCACCAGAAGCCACTGAGATCCAGAGGGGCTGCAGGCTTGAGGTGGTGCAAGGTGCAGACCCAGTGTTCCAGCACCTCCAAGTTTCCAAAATTGTAAAAGGGCAAAGGATCTACAAGGAAACCATCTCCCTGCCTCCTGTGACTCCAGTGTTCCCGCTCCTGCTCCAAACAGCAGCCCATGTTGTCACTCGTGTGTCTTTCTAAAGACATCCCTGCATTTACAAACCTGTTCGTGGCCATGTTCTCCCCAGGAGTATATGCACAAGATGTGGCCGACAGTGCACATTGCTCTGCAGGTTACTTTTTCATTTAATAAAATATTTTGAAAAATCTTTCCTATCAGTCTGTTGGACACATTCTTTTTGAAGGTTGCACAGTATCATATTGTACAAGAGGTATCATGTAACGGACATTTAGGTGTTTTCACTCTTTTGCAACTACAAATAAAGCGGCAATGAATATCCTAGTATGTGATGTCATGTGCACATGTGCAAAACGGACACCTGAATGATAAAATACCTGTAAGAGAGGCTGATAGGACAAAGAATTAGATTTCAAATCTTGATAGATGTTGGCAATCATTGTTCATACAGGTTATCCTGATTTTACTTCTACCAACAACATGTTGCATGGTTCCCCCTGTTCTCAACACACAGTAAGATATCAACCCTTTTTATCTTTACCAATCTGACACCTGTAAAAAATGAGATTTTAGAATAGTCTAAATTTGCATTTCTCTTTCTGTGAGTCCAAACATTTTCATATATCTAAAATGCCATTTGTATATTATTTTCCAGGAACTGTTTGCTTGTATTCTTTGCTCTTTTTCTCCCTCCTGGGTTATCAATCTCTAATTCAGTTCTTTGTAGGAAGTCTTTATATGTGTTAAGAATATTGAACCTTGGACGGTGATAGAGATTGCAAATATTTTCCCTGTTGTCATTTCCCCAAGGTCTGTTGTGAAAGGCTACCTGCTTATCACTTTCCACCTTTGACTCTGGTTACTTGCCCACTTGTCTTATCTCCTCTGTGATTATCTCTCAGAGGGTGGCGTCTTTCACTTGTGCGATCTGGTTTACAGTTTATAAGCTCCATGCAAGATGAATTCCCATTTACGTCGGGAGACAATTATCCACGGATCTGTTGTATGTGTTCTGCACACCTTGCAACTAGAGGTTGCTAAGTGGCTTTCGATGTGGTCTGTCTTCTGCAGGATGTTGTAGGAGCTGCCTTGAAGAGACAGCGAGTCCCACTTGAACCAAGGCAGGTTATTTTTTCCTGTTCTGTATAATAATGATGATGCTTTTGTTGGAGAAAAGACGATGCAGGTTTGCTTGCTGCTCATTATAAAAGATTTGGTTTGGGTGCCTGGGTGGCTCAGTTGGTTAAGTGACTGCCTTTGGCTTGGGTCATGATCCCGGAGATCCGGGATCGAGTCCCACATCGGGCTCCCTGCTCCGCGGGAAGCCTGCTTCTCCCTCTATCACTCCCCCTGCTTGTGTTCCCTCTCTGACTGTGTTTCTCTCTGTCAAATAAATAAAATCTTTAAAAAAATAAAAAAAAATAAAATAAAAGATTTGGTTTCCCAAACTTGGGGTTTCTCACCTGTGCTTCAAAACCCATTGCATATGGAGCCCCCGCTGGGCCAAGCTTTGCATCACCCCACAGTCTCTGATGCACAGGGTGAGAGGCATCAATGCAAACACGGCACAGCAGCTGTTTCCTGTGCCTTGAGTAATCAGGTCCTTTGTCTCTGACCAAGGAATCTCTGGTCTGTCAGCATCCAGAAAACGGTGGCAGACTAACTTGTTAGTTTGCAGGAAGAATAAATCTTTTTTTTTTTTTTAAGATTTTTTATTTATTTATTGACAGAAATATCCCAAGTAGGCAGAGAGGCAGTCAGAGAGAGAGGAGGAAGCAGGCTCCCCGCCAAGCAGAGAGCCCGACGCAGGCCTCGATCCCAGGACCCTGAGATCATGACCTGAGCCGAAGGCAGACGCTTAATGACTGAGCCACCCAGGTGTCCCGGAAGAGTAAATCTCAGACCCTTATGGTTTTTGATAATTTGACAGCTGGAGGTGTCAAAGGTGAGGCTTTGTTCACCTGAGCCCACGGTCACCCGGATAGAACGCAACAACGCGGGGCCTGGAATTGAGTCTCTTCCTTTCCACGCCGAGCTTTGGCTAGGCATAGCCTTCCCCTGCTGGCAGGGAAGCTAGCCATGGCTAGGCTCTTGAGGCTGATTTATCTTTGTGTCTCACCCACACCTCCTGCATGGTTCCAACATGGGGGTTCAATGAATCTCATTCTGACGCTGGTGGTTCTAAAGCTGCAGTGAGCCCCAGAACCATGAGCATGTAGAAGCTGCGGACTCAGGGAGCCTGGGGGGGCTCAGCTGGTAAACGTCTGCCTTCGGCTTGGGTCACTATCTCTCTCACTCCCCCTGCTTGTGTTCCCTCTCTCGCTGTGCCTCTCTCTGTCAGATAAATAAATAAAATCTTAAAAAAAAAAAAAAAGAAGATGGGTGCTTATTCAAAATGTAGACTCACTGCTAGAGATTTGATTTAATAGGGTCCGTGGTCAAAGGAATGAGGCTGATACAAAAGCGAAGGTCAAGCAAAGCTTTATTTTGTGCCAAGTTATCAGAATTTCACTGGCCGGGCCAGGGTCGTCTCTAAGGAGAGAATGACCCCGCCTAATTTCTCAGGCTAGCTTTTATAGGGCAAACTCCCAAATCACAAGCTGACCAGGGTATCCTAGCTTGCCTGAGTTAATTTACATCTCCATTGCTCCTGGAAGTTAAAGGCATTTGGGGCGTTCCCACCTGGTCCTAAGTACCAGGTACTGGCTGCCCATTCTTAATTTGCATCTCCATTGCTCAGGATCTGGGAGGTTAAGGGGGTTAACTGATTGGGCTTCTCCCCCAGTCTGGCTCACCTTTGTTTTCCAGGAGCTGTTTGCCCATATTTCCTGGAGCTGTTTTTCTGAGTAAACAAGATGTAGGCTTGGACATCTAAATAGGTCCTTACAGATTCAGTAACCTGGGGGGGGGGGGCGGTGCCAGGCATCAGCATTTTAAACAAGCTCCCCCAGGGATGCTGATGCAGGGGGGTCTAAGGACCACAGGCACAGAGTCACTGCTCTGAGCTGGCGGCCACTGCAGTCTGTGGACAGAGTGACTTGATCGAAGCTGGCTGGAGACGGAGGAGTCTGGTACAGAAGATAGCTCTGAGGGAGGCACCGCTGTTGTTGGCTCTTGGAGTGATAAGGCTTGGATTAGGGGGGCGGCAGAGGGGAGGAATGAAGGGGGTGTGGGGACACCTAGCTGGGACAATGGTCCTGTAGTCCCAGCTTTGGGGCATCCTGCAGCAGCTGACTGACTCATCTGATGCTTTGCATGTGTCATGTCACCTCTTCCTTTTGCAGTCAAAAAAAAAAAAAAAAAAAAAGAAAGAAAAAGAAATCTGCTGCCTGGTCTGCAAGGCCCTTCCTTGTCTGAGTCAGCGCTGTAGCCTCCACTGACCTGATCCTTCTTTGGCATAGAGGTTAGACCATGAGGCACAGGGCCAGACCTGCAGGGTTCACATCCCAGCTTTGCTGCTTACCAAACTCTAAGCTTAAGCCAGTTGCCCTCAGTTTCCTAGTCAGTGAAATGGGGATGTTGCTATTGGCTATAGTGTCTACAACATAGGAGTTCTGGTGATTTAAACAAGTCAGTGCATGTTGTGCACTTAGGGAGGCAGGCCTGTAGTTAGGACTCAATAGCTATGGACGGTTTTGTCAGGATCCTTTTTGCCTGGGACTTACCACCTATCTGCCACCTCCTTGTCCTCACTCCCTTCACTGTTTATGTTGGTTCACCCTGGGCTCTGCTCAGAGCCCTCCTCCTCCAGGAGGCCCTCCCTGCTCACCCCAGGCCTCCCTCTGGGTGCTGTCCTTCCCTGAGCCCCAGCAGCCCTCTGATTTGCATCCCTCCTCTAACCCTGGCCTGCCACCTGCCCTTGTCTGGAACCTGTGGTGCTTACTTTACTCTCCCCTAGGGGCAGCCAGCTGGACAGGGACACCTGTCTGTGGGGCTCAGTTCAGCAGGAAACCCACTGTGTGAGCAGGGGCAGGTGGAAGACGGGCTCCTGTCTCAGTTTGCTGACCTACGGACGGATGGAGCTGGGCTGATGCGTCAGCTACTGGCCTTTAAAAGAGGGAGACCTTCTGCTTAAGCAAAATACCAGAGGAAGGGGTGTATGCAGCACCAGGGAGGGCCGAGCTGCTCTGGGTGAGTGTGTGCACGTGGGTGTGTGAGGTGGTGAGTAAGTGTGTGAGTGCACGTGTGAGCATGTGAACACATAACTGAGAGTGTGGAGGGTAGGCGAGGGTGTGGGAGCGTGTGTGCAAACATGTGTATGACTGGGTTGAGTGCTTGTATATGGGACTGCACGTGTGTGCGAGTGTGGCTGGTCAGCAGCCGCTCTGCGCTGCAGGCTCTCCAGGCCACGCTTGGAAACCTCTGGGTGAGGAGGTCTCGACACTCACATCTTACAAGGGTAGGGGTTTGTCTGATCCATCTCGCACGCTAGGCTCCTGGTAGAGAAACTCCTAATATTTCTCAGTGGTCAGGAGGAGGAGGAGGACAAAGGAAAACAGGCCTGGCAGAACTGGCAAGGTCTGGGCTCCTGAAGCCTCCCCCTCCCCTTCCTGAACTCAAGCCCTTCCTTCAGAAACCACAGATACTGATCTGTCTGTGTGAAGGCGTTTGTTTGGTCTCTGTGTGCCAGGGGCCCTTGCTGTGTGTTTACTGAGCCAGGGCAGATGGCTTTGCTGGATGTTCTGGTCTCCACAGGCCCCTGCCCTAATCCCAGATGAGGCCTGCAGAGGAAGTATCCCCTCCCCAACTCCAGCACATTCCGCTGGAGGGAGGCTGGGTCTCAGGTAGGACCAGAGCGCTTCCTAGCACTGTGTGGCTTCCTAGCTGCTTCCCATTGTTTCTCTGGCCAGGTCTGGCTGGAAGGCCTCAGGCTGGTGCTCTGGCACCTTGGTGAGGGCTGGGCCCGATAGGTTCTGCCTCAAATAGCCGGGAGGTGCCCATGGGAGCCAATGAGGCTTTGTCCTCTGGTAATGTTGTGTGTGTGTGTGTGTGTGTGTGTGTGTGTGTGTGTGTGTGTGTGTGTGTCTTGGCTGGGGAGTCCGTTTCTCTCCTAATCACCTGTCCATTGATACCAGACCCCTGGCAGAGGGCGGGACCTCAACTCTTCTTTGTCTGGGTTAAAGGGCATCTCACCCATCAGACCCCAGACCTGGGCACTCCCAGTGTTCCCAGTTCCTGGCTGTCCACCTTGTTATGGGATTCTCTGCAGTGTCTGTTAATGAATGTTTACACTGCGACAGGCTGGAGCCAGGAGGAGCCAGAAGGGGCCAGGAGGAGGGAGGCTCAGCATTTTGTCTCTAGAGCAGCTCTGAGCTCCAGCCGCTCTCAAGAAGGGCCTTCCTCTCTCTGCCTGTCTTCCTTTCTGGCAGAGGAGGAGCTTTTCCAAAAACTCAGCTAACCTGCCATCCCCATCCCAAGCCGGGCCTCACTTGCCAATTCGAAGCAGTGGAACGTGGGGCAAGTCAGAATTGCAAACATAAACAGCCCTCAACTCAGATTTTAGAGGTGATACCTGCTCACTGTAGCTTTGTTGAAAATTGAGAAAAACACATGTCAGAGGTCACCTCCCTACTTCCTCCCGTCTGAGGGCTTGTGAGGGCAGAACCTGGGCGGGCACAGCCTTTGCCCTTCCCCCTTCCTCAGTGGGTGTCAGCGCTGCCAGGCTTGAGCACAGAGAGCGCTTGGTGAGTAGAACCCAGTGAGAAGCTAAGGCTGCTTGATGACCCAGCTCTGGGGGCGACCCTGGGATGACCACTGTCTGTCTGGAGGGGCATCAGGGAAACCGTGGCCCCTACCAGCTCGTCCTCTGACTGCACTGCAAATGCCAGCCTCCACCTCAAGCTCAGAGTCACTGGGATGCCTCTTCCCTCTGCTGCAAGGGAACCCACTAGCTCCCCGTGTTCAGAAATCTCTGTGTTCAGAACGTCCCCAGGCCACTTCTCACACGTGTGCAAGCACGCACACGCACGCAGGCACACCCTCCCACATGGCCCCAGAATAGGCTCTTAGCATCTCCAACTGATTTCCAGCTTCCCCCCCTTGCCCCCATCTAGCTCCAGAGAGCAGTGCCAGGGCTCCCAGTGCTGCTCTGACCAAAGTTTTCAAGACAAAGCCCAGCCCTTGAGAACAGGACTGCAGCCCCTGCCAGGGTGCCCTGGCCGAGGGCCCCCCTCTCCTGCACGCCCCTCCCCTGGTGGACTCCTCCCGGCCAGGGGCTGCTGGCTGTTCCTGGGACACACCTGGCTCATTCTTCCTCCCAGAGCTTGCCCCTGCCCTGCCCTCTGCCTGGCTCTCCCAGGGGCCGGCAGACTCCTCTGCCTCCTTGAGGTCTGTCTGTTCATGTGCTTCCTCGTCTGCTCCCAGCCCTCCTTCCACGGCCTCTCTCCACTGTGGCTCTTCACCCCTTCCCCGATTAACTCCTCCCCAGGCACCCCCATGTTTGCCCCATCCAGACTGAAAGCTCAGGAGGGCAAGGAGCTTTTGATGATTTTGTTCCTGACACCCAGAATCCAAAAGGTGCGTGGCACGTAGAGGGTGGTCCATAATTACTTGAATGAAAAAAGTATTGAATGAAAATAAAAAAGTATTGAATGAAAAAGGTTGAATGAAAAAAAGGGCTTCTGCCCATCCTCCTTCCCAGCAAATATTCATTAATCATTCACTAGGGCCGGAGTCAGCCCTGGGGCCAGATGCAGGGGGGAAGCTCCAGGACATCTAGGTGGGGAGACAGGGCTGTGCCTCTAATATGGAGAGTCCAGGGGGGTTGTTGGGGGTGGGGGGCACGGTCGTGGGAAACACTGGCCCAGCCTGAGTGCATCAGGGAGAACGTTCAGGGGAGGTGATGCCCAAGCCTTGCGCTGGGCTTGAAAGAGGAGCTGGAGTTCCTGACATCTAGGGAAAGGGAGGAGGCCAGCGAGGAGGGAGGATTCTCCAGGCCTGAGGAAGCTCCTGGAACCTCCTGGAGGGCATGTCGCCCTCATGGCCACGTGTCAGCGTCTGGCACACAGTAGGTGTTCAGTGAAACTGCTCCGGTGGCCGGTGTGCTGATATTGAGGAAGACCACTTCAGCTGCCGGGCAGGAGCCCTGAGGGGGTGCCCTTAGTAAGGGCTCTATAGAGCTCACGGAGGGATTCACGGGGTCAGCTGGGCTTTGAAGTGGCAGAGGCCCAGGTCCCAGAGTCTCTGTCCTTGAGAGAGGCCGCGCTGCTTCCCTGGTGGGAAGGAAGTTAGCTGGCTGGAAAGGAAGGGCCGCCAAGATGGAATCAGCACGGACAACAGACTTTCTTCTTTCTCTCGGCAGGTCTTGCACCCGGCCCTGCCGGTGTCCCAGCCCAGGTGGGATGGGCTGGGGTTTGGCACAGGGCTCCAGATGGGGCCCGGAGAGCCCGGGGCCAGGGCAGAGGCAGAGAGGGGCACTCCTGGCCACGAGGCTCCCCGGCCCCTCCTTGTGTGCCAAGGAGCCTGAGCCTGCTCACGTATACTGAGCCCCTGGGGGGAGGGGGTGGTGGGAGGGAGAGGAACCCGGTCTTCCCGGAGTGCGGAATGTGACACCTGGGGGGGGGAAGCTGACCCTCTCCCTTCCCCCACTGCTTGGACAAGGGACAGTTCCCTAGGGCTGGGAGCTTCTTCCCCTCCCCTGGGGTTGACTCTGCTTCCTGTCAGGCTGGTTTTTCCTCCCCTGGGGCTTGAAGAGGGACACCAGGGGCCATCCTGACCCGGCCTGCTCTGCCTCACCTTTCCTGGCTTCTTACTGGTGGAAAGTGACCACGGAGATGAGCTGCTGCAGAGGCTACTGGACCTACCACGTACCTGGCCGGAGCAAGGTCTTGAGCTCCTTACAGTGTGACCGGTATT
>PITA01010036.1:26179-54396 GCA_004023965.1 Spilogale gracilis
ATCCCTGCCCTCCTCCACATATCCCAACCAGACCGGATTCCCAACTGGCCCCAGTGATGCTACTCTTCCAGGCCCCTGTCCCCTTGCCCGCTCCCCTCCAAGTCTGATAAAGATCTATGTCTTTTAGCCTCTTGTTCAAGGGTTGTGCCCTCCATGAAACATCTTTCCATGCTCCCAGGCAGAAATGAAGGCCCTTCCTCTTTGCCCCCACTTTGCTCCCGTGCAGACCTGATGCCCAGCACCTACACACTTGATTCTACTTATCTGTTTGAGGCCTAAATGCCTACTGGCTCAAGAGTTCTAGAAAGGCAGCCCACATAGTGGCTACTCTCGCTCCAGCACCTCTAGAAATCCCCCAGTAATTTCGGAAAGTCTCTGGAGGAATGCCCCCACGTGCTGACGAGGTGCCTGCTGTCTGTAGGCTCGTGTGGGTACACTGTGCTTCCCTCTAGCTCCAGCCTGCCCCCACCCCTCGCCCCGTCACATTACCCAGTTTACTCAACTGTCACCAGTGGTTTGTCTTTCTGCCCTGACAAATGGCGCTTCTGAGAGCATCCTTTTATATGCCTCTCTGAACACAGGGCTGAGGAGCTCTTTGGGATAAATGAGAAAGAGGAGCTGGCACTGGTGGCTTGTAAGGCGGGTGGATTTTGGGGGGAAGACCCCGCCCAGTCAGCCTGCAAAGTGGCCACAGGTCCCCTCCTGCCATGTTTGAGGGAGTTCATTGGCCCACAGCTTCCCCAGCACCTGCCACAATCAGACTTCGTAATTGTGCCGGGAGGATGGGAAAGAGTGAAGCTGCTGGTAGGGAGTCTGGGAGGGGAGCCAGATGCTGTTTATGGACACTTGGAGCCGGACTGTTCAGTCTGAGCCTCCATGGCTCCACTCAGGGCACCCGGTATCCCAGTTCCCGAGCTCTGTGTGCTTCCTGCCCCACCCTTCTCTCCCTATGCTCCCAAGCTCTGGTCTCAGCTTCCTCCCATCTGTTGTTAGTTACCATTTTGGGGGTTTCAACTTTTTGTGGGAGTTCATCATCTTCTCTTTCCTCTTGTTTTATTCTCTCCAATATTCCTTAACTGTCAACTTAACAAGATTTTAGGAAGGAGCGGAAATTAATATGAGTATTCACTCTAACACATTTCATCAAAACTAAGCCATCTCTACAAGCCCCTGTGGGATTGTTAGCTTCTTAGAGGCAGCAAAAGCTTGTCTATCCTTCTGTATCCCAGCACCTCGTACTGTCCCTGGCAGGTAGGGGACAGATATGGGGTCGATGAATGCAAGCACAAGTCAGAAGTTACCTTTAGTGTCCGTGCAGATGGTCCCTGGGGTTGGGGTTGGTGTCCAGGGAAAGCAACTAGCAAGTTCAAGAACTCTCCACACTTTCGTCTTTCTTTCCTCCAGCTCATGAAATCTGTTCTATTCATGTGATGAGTCTACCTCTTCTGTGGGGCTGAACTTAGTGGTTTGCTTGAATGACCCACCAATAGACTAAATAAATAATTGTGCATTGGAACAGGGAGGACAAGTTAGGATCTTAACAAGTGACCCTATGCCTTTCCCTCCCAGCTTGATGACTCTTGTTCCAGGCCAGTGGAGGAAGCCACCCTGACCTCCATCCTGTGAGAGGAACACAGCTCTCCTCTCACGGGTTGGTGCTGTGGCTTTAGGGTATTACAGATCTGGGTTTGAATCCTGGGCCCACTTCTTACTTGTGTGATTTTGGTCAAATTATGAATCTCTTTGAGTGTCAACTGATCCTTGGAGTGGATCAGCTTTTCTTGTGAAATATAGATTATTAATAGGTGTTACCTGACAAAAGATTCCATGGTCCAGTGTAGTTGATCAATGTTGGTTAAACCAAGTTAAATAATATTTACTATATATTTATGATATATATATATATATGGTAGTTATGATAATATAACAAATACATGTATTTATTCTATAATATTATTGTGAAATATTGTGATATTACTATTTCACAATTATATAACATTTTTTGAGTGTTCACTATGAGTCAGGCACCCTTATAAACATCATCTCATTTAATCATCAAATCAACCCCATGGGCCAGGTTGTTACTATTACTACTTTTATCTCTATTTCACAAGTGACTTGGTATCAGAGACTTGGGTACCCTGCACTGTAACTCTCTAACAAGCAGTGTTTCTGATCTTTTTGGACAGAGCCCTCCTTTCCCGCAGGGACCTCATGATGCTGGGGCTCTGCAGACATGGGTTGGGGGCAGCTGGGCAGGATCCACTGTGGGGTCTCTTCATGCTTTAATATTCCCTTCCCACTCCTGACCCTGTGTGCACCTCCTCTGAAGATGATAGAATCCTGGCCTGGGGAGCAGAGCGTGGGAAGGGAGCGCAGCCAGGAGAGGATCCGAGACTCCTGGTTGTTGGCAGTCAGTTACTGACCCCTCAGTTCCATCTCTGGGCAGGGGGTTTGGGGGGAAGCCTGTACAGATTGTTCTCCTGAGTTCTTGATGAGCCAGAGAACTGGTCAGAAGCCACCACTCATGGTGGGAGGTGCTGGGCACTGCGCTGGCCAGAGAGCGGGAATGGGAGTTTCTTCCTGACTCCACCTGCATTTCAGTCTGGGGCGTACTGCCCTGGGAACTGGTATACGATTTTGGAAATGGGACCCAAAGGAGTTGTTCTGGAACTGGGACCTCCTTGGAAGGGAAGACAGAGCCTCTTTCACTCTCAAGAACCCAGAATGTGAGGGTTGAGAGGCTGGAGGCCGGACTCTGAAACGGGCTGGAGACTGGGCAGGTTGCTGCTCCTCTTGGAGCCTCTGTTTTCTCCTGTGTGAAATGGGCTGGGCTGCCAGGGGACTCAGGGAGGCCCGCAGAGACTGTAAGCTGGATGCCCCTCAGTCAGTTGTTCTTAGGATTGTGGCCCTGGCGTGGGTACTGGGACCCGAAGCTCCTCTGGAGTTTAAGGAGCTCACAAACCTTTAATATGTGTGTGTGGGGGGGTGTTGTTGGTTCTATCATTTTGTTTCTTAACACAAAGTCCCTTCCCAAAGCCTCCTATGAGGCCAGAAAACCAGAGATTCCAGCTGGGGCATGGTGTGTGTAGCAACTATCGGGCCCATAAGGAGCAGGTCTCCTTCTCAGGGTCAAGTAAAGGGTGACTCACCTCAGACCAGCCCTGGCGGCTACAACCTTTGTGAGGGCCCAGCCGCACCCTGCTTTCAGGGCCAGCCTGGGTCACACCCACTGCCTTTCCCTTTTGGGCACCTCGGGGCCACTTGCAGGTCTGATTCATTAGTTTAAACAGCCTCAGGCTGGCCTTCCTGAGTGGCTCAAGGCTGCTCCTGGTGGGTTAGGGGCTGTGTTGGGGGTTTCCTGTTTCCGCTCCGGGGTAAGTGGGTGGCTGAAAGGTAGTTTATTGGGGACTGTTGTCAGGCTGGGACAAGTGTTCCTTCAGCCATAAGTGACCCAGGTGATGATATGTAGGAAGGAGGGCTGAGATTTCACCAGGGGAAACTGAGGCCCGTTGCTGGCCCACCCCGCTAACACCATCTCAACAAGGCTTGAAGCTCTCTGCTTTCTCTCTGAGCACCCTGCAGGGCCTATCAGCCCATTCACTGATCCAGGTACCAGAACAGGTCCCTTTTGGGCTCCAGGATTTAGCCTGACACCCTCCTTCCAGATGCGCACAAGGAGGGAGGGATCCCATCCCATTTTCCTCTCAGGGCAGCAGGTGCTAAATGTCTCATGGGCAAGTTATTTGCCTCCTTTAGGTTCAGATTCCCCCACCATGATTTCAGTAAAACTTTGTTGAACGAATGCATGATTTGCAGGTTGGGGTTGTCCTGGAGGGGGTGGCGGTAAGAGGCCCCCGGTGGGGGCAGGTGGGGTCAGGCTTGAGCTTGGGGTTGCCAGGAAGTCCTTTACAGTCCAGCCACAGAAACCTCCCCGCAGCTGTTCTCAGGAGCCTCTGGTCGCCCCAGGGCTTTGTCTGGCTCTAGCAGGGCGGGACAGCTTTGTCTCAGGAGGCCTGGGCCAGAGCACCCCCCTCTGGGGGACTGAGAGGAAGTCAGGGTGTGGGTGATCCCCAGGGGGCTGGCTCTGAAAGGTATAATTCCAAGTGGGGTGTAGGAATCTCCTGAAGGGAAGATTTTTAACCTGAGGGAAGTGTTTAACTCCCATCCCCAGAAAGGGGCTTCAGAACATAATTCCAGAGGGGGTCTCTGAGTGATGGGGGGTTGAAGGGAGGACAGGGTGTAGGAGTCTACTCTCTGGGGGACTTAATTCCTAGGGGGGGTTTCAAGCCTGGGTTAATCTTAGCGCCTATACCCCCGTAGAACAGAATGTGAATGAGGGTGTCTCTGTGTGTGACCAGGGTGAAGAAAGGAATGAGTGTGCTACGAGGTAAGGAAGTGTGCCTTCGGCTTCGGAGTGGGCTGGGGTGGGGCAGTTCCCCGCAGGGCCTCGGGAAGGCAGAGCAGGAGGTAGAGCCACCAGGAACTGACCAATGGGGAGAAGGCCCGTATTTGCACCCAGGAGCCTGCAAATTCCTCGGGGCTCAGATATCCGCCCCGTCTCCCTCCCACCTCTCCCCTTCTCCCTCCCCCGTCCCCGGACATAAAAGGCGCCAGGTGAGGCCCTCCCCATTACTCTTGCAGACCGCTGCTCCTCTGACTAGTGTCGCCCGAGTCCTCCTTCGCCATGACTTCCTACAGCTATCGCCAGTCGTCCTCGTCCTTCGGGGGCCTGGGCGGCGGCTCCCTGCGCCTCGGGGCTGGAGGTGCCTTCCGCGCGCCGAGCATCCACGGGGGCTCGGGCGGCCGCGGCGTGTCCGTGTCCTCCGCCCGCTTCGTGTCCTCGTCCTCCGGGGGCTACGGCGGGGGCTACGGCAGCAGCTTTGCGGGCAGCCTGGCTCGGTCCGACGGGCTGCTGGGGGGCAATGAGAAGCTCACCATGCAGAACCTCAACGACCGCCTGGCCTCCTACCTGGACAAGGTGCGCGCCCTGGAGGAGGCCAACGGCGACCTGGAGGTGAAGATCCGGGACTGGTACCAGAAGCAGGGGCCTGGGCCCGCCCGCGACTACAGTCATTACTTCAAGACCATCGAGGACCTGCGGGACAAGGTGGGCGGTGGCCCAGCTGCGGGAGGTGCACCTGCGGCGCAAACCCGGCGCAAACCCAGCCCGCGGGCCGGGAGAGGCCGGAGGAGGGACCGCAGGAGCCGGAGCCACCACCCGGCGGGGCGGGAGCTAGCCCGTTAGGACGTGGGAGGGCCGCGGGGTGGGGCAGAGAGCCGGGGGCAGGTGCGGAGGGGCAGGACTATGGGGCAGGAAGTGGAGGTCCGGGTGTCGGCAAGGGGCGGGTTAGTGGGTGGGGTGTGCAGAGGCCACGGGGACAGGGCTGGTGTTGAGCGGGGGAGGCCTGGGAGATGGGGTCCGAAGGAGTGGGAGGAGGTGGGACAAGGCTGTGGGCTGCCCAGGGGCTTTGGCAGGGGACCGCAGTCGCAGCTGGGACGAGCAAGAATTTAGCCTGAGAGAAATGCCAGACCTACCCTCTGCTGCCCCCGACATGGACGCCTCTGCATTCCTTTTCTCTGGTGGGGCAGCTCTGGTTTCCCTCTGGCTCAGGCTGAAGCCCCTCCTGCCCCGCCTGGAGGGGCAGGGACGCACCAGACTGAGAAACTTCAAGGAAGAATGGGAGGGGACATATGCTAATGACCTAAGGATTTGGTAAAGGCAGGACTCACATGCAGAGGCCACCCCTATGCCCCCACTATCGTCCTTTTCGGGGTTGGGGGTGCTGGAGCCATTGGTTTAATAGGGAGCCCCTAAAGGCATGCAGGATGCCCCCAAGGAAATGTATCAGAAGCCAGTGGACATTTAATGATGGCACATGCTGGGGCTCCAAACTCGTGGCTCCCTACAATGTCACCCAGTGCCTGCCATGTGGTCTGCAAGGTGCTGGGTGCCAGGGGCATAGAGCAAGTAGACCAGACCTGTGGACAAGGAGCTAGAGTTGTAAACAACAAAGAATACTGCTTACACACATTAAAAAATTGTACTGACAATAAGAAATATATTTTACCGTGTACCTTCACCCATTCTCTGTCCTACACACACCCAAAGCAAAATTTCCTTTTTTTTTTAAATTTAAGATTTTATTTATTTATTTGACAGAGAGAAACACAGTGAGAGAGGGAACAAAAGCAGGAGTAGTGAGAGAGGGAGAAGCAGGCTTCCTGCTGAGCAGGGAGCCTGATGTGGGTCTTGAACCCAGGACCCTGAGATCAGGACCTGAGCCCAAGGCAGACGCTCAACCACTGAGCAATCCAAGTGCACCGCCCCTTTTAAGATTTATTTATTTATTTGAGAGAGCGTGGGAGGCGGGTAAGGACAGAGGGAGAGGGACACAGAGTTTTCTCAAGCAGACTCCCCTCTGAGTGTGAAGCACTATGCAGGGCTCCATCCCAGGACCCTGAAATCATGACCTGAGCAAAGAATTAAGAGTCACTTGTTTAATCAACTGAGCCACTCAGGTGCCCTAGTGAAATGTCCTTAAAACAATTCTTATCATACTGTGGGTGATCTCATATTTTATATTCTGTTCAGGTTCACTAAAAAAACTAGGCAAATTACTCCCAGTACAATGACTAATGAGTCATGACTTGCTCTTTGAAAAACACAAACCCAAGTATCTTAATCAATGGTGTGAATATGCCCATCCCAGCAGAGGGACCTCAGATGGGGGTGAACTTGGACAAGAAATCCTGAGTTTCATTTCCCGCCTCTGCAAAACGGGCATACCCACTGACCTGGCATGAAAGATGAGTGGCAAAGTGCTTGGCACATACTTGAGGCTCAACAAGTGGGACTTCCCTTTCCTGAGGCAGAATGTGCTTTGAATGGGGGCTACAGACCCAAGTACCCTAGCACTGCATCTGGTCGGCAGATTGCTAGACCATTTAGAGTTTCCCTGGGTACAGGTCTCAGACACATTCCTCCCAGACTTACCTCCCTGTCCTCCCACACCCATCCCCTACCCCCTGGCTCAGCATTCCTGATGGTTTCTCCCGCTGCAGCTCCTGGGCCTGGACTGATTCCAAGACCTCCCAGAGAGTGGGCCAATGGACGGCTGAGACATGGTGGGGCTTTGGTCTCTAGAGGGTAGAGGCATACTCATTTGCTCTCCTCTCTTTTCTAGGAAGAAAGGGGGTGGGCAGTGCCAGTACACTAAACTGGTGCCAAATTCCTGCCTCTTGTCTTCCAGATTCTTGGTGCCACCATTGAGAACTCCAAGATCGTCCTGCAGATTGACAATGCCCGTCTGGCTGCAGATGACTTCCGAACCAAGTGAGTGTTGTTTGCAGGCTGCAGGAGCCAGGGCAGAGGAGGGGGGCGATCCGAGGCCCTCTGGGGGCTCAATGCTCTGGGGGAATAGACTCTGTCCTCACTCACCCCAGCTGGCCTGAAGCAGCACCCTGCCATGGACTCCTGAACTGTGTAGGAGATGGGAAAAGTCTTCAGGGGTTGAGAGGAAATGCTGGCCTGACTACATCTATTTCCTCTGAAAGGTTTGAGACAGAGCAGGCCCTGCGCATGAATGTAGAGGCCGACATCAACGGCCTGCGTCGGGTCCTGGACGAGCTGACCCTGGCCAGGACTGACCTGGAGATGCAGATCGAGGGCCTGAAGGAGGAGCTGGCCTACCTGAAGAAGAACCATGAGGAGGTGGGTTTCAGGCTGGGCCTTCTGTCCATCCCACCCCAGCTTCCCAGGGCTGAAGACGCTTTTTGATCATGCATCCTCTTGACCTTGGCCACACTTGCTGCACCCCAGGTATGGCCCTGGGTGTGGAGTGGGGCTCCCAGGGTTCCAGCCGTGGATGGTGACCACCTAGTCTATCTCGCTGCTGGCTCTGACGTCTGCTCCTGAACCGGTCCCTTCCATCTGGAGAATGGGGGAGTGACCTGGCCCAGGCCCAGCAGGCTCTGGGCTCTAACATGCCCATCTCTGCTGTGTCTTTCCAGGAAATCAGTGCCCTGAGGGGCCAGGTGGGTGGCCAGGTCAGCGTGGAGGTGGATTCCGCTCCAGGCATTGATCTTGCCAAGATCCTGAGTGACATGAGAAGCCAATATGAGGTCATGGCTGAGAAGAACCGCAAGGATGCTGAAGACTGGTTCACCAGCCGGGTACGTAGGAGGAAGCAGGTGTCCTTTGAGGAGGTGGCAGGGAGGGAGAGCTTCATGATCTCAGGCAGACTTCTGCCTCAGTGTTCATTCCTTCTGCCTCCTCTTTTGCAGTCCGAGGAGTTGAATCGGGAGGTGGCCGGCCACACAGAGCAGCTGCAGATAAGCAAGTCGGAGGTCACTGACCTGCGGCGCACCCTCCAGGGTCTGGAGATCGAGCTGCAGTCTCAGCTAAGCATGGTCTGTACCCCCTTCCCTGTGGGGCACACACTGGTGCCCTCACAGCTTCGCAGCCTGGGCTGTGGCTGTGCCCATGCCCTCTCTGAGACCCAGGCTCCTCTGAGTCTCTTTCCCTCTCCCTGCCCTCAGAAAGCCGCCCTGGAAGGCACGCTGGCGGAAACAGAGGCCCGCTTTGGAGCCCAGCTGGCACAGATCCAGGCTCTGATCAGCAGCATGGAAGCCCAGCTGAGCGAGGTGCGTGCGGACACCGAGCGGCAGAACCACGAGTACCAGCAGCTCATGGATATCAAGTCGCGGCTGGAGCAGGAGATCGCCACCTACCGCAGCCTGCTGGAGGGCCAGGACGCCCACTACAACAACCTGCCCACCCCCAAGGCTCTCTGAGTCAGCAGCCTCCTGGGCTTCCTGCTGTCCTGCAGAGGGGATCCTCTGGGTAGGGCCATAGGAGGGGAAGGACCCTACCCCTGGCTCTTCTCCCTGACCTGCCAATAAAGCTTTATGGCTCAAGGACGGATGTTGGGTTTGTTTTTTTGGCCCATAGAGATGAGCCAGAACTCGTGGTCCTCTTTAGGTTTTATTTAGATCAGGGTGTATCTTGTCCCAGGAGAGGGCGGGGACAGCGCTTGCCAGCTCCTACAGGTAGACTAATTCCTGTTAGCAGAACTCTTCATTTATCTAACCTGTTCCTTAACATAGGCTTGTGAAACAAGCATTGTCTGCAACCCCCTTCTCCCCCGTTGCCCACCCACCTCGGCTTTTTAAAAAAGATTTATTTATTTGAGAGAGAGAGAGTGTGAGGGCAAGTGTGCATGACTGGGGGAAGTGACAGAAAGAGAGAAACCCCAGGCAGACTCCCTGTTGAGCGTCGGGCCCAACACAGAGGCAGATCCCAGGACCCCTGAGACCATGACCTGAGCAGAAACCAAGAATCGGAAGTTCAACAGGTAAGCCACCCAGGTGACCCACATTGCTCCCTTTTTAGCGAGGGGTAAACTAAAGGTCAGATAGGTGAAGTAGTTTGTTGTATATGTATCTCTTCTAACAAGGCAAAGGGGGGATTTGAAACTGTTTTTTTTTTTTTTCCAGATTTAGTTTTCTCTCCACTTTACTCCCTCAAGAGTCAGTGTATATCTGTATGTCTGAAATTAATGTTTAATTGAGCACTAGTGTGTACCATTTGATCAAACACCCTAAAAGGTAGTTAGTATTAGTAGCATCTTATAGAGCAGGAAACAGGTTCAGAGAGGGTAAGTAACTTGTCTGAGGTCACACATGGCAGAGTCAGGACCAGAAACTAGGTTTCCTGGTGGTGCCACCCTGTACCCCAGTCTCCTGGGATTGATGCTCCTTATGCCAGATCCTCAGTACCTAGGGCCTAGGACTTCCATCCCCTGGGCCAGGTCCTTTTGATACATTCCTCCACCTAACTGAAAGAGAGTCTGGGGCTTTGGGAGTCAGAGCCTGATTAATGGGGGCAGGCCTCCTACTCAGAAGGCTGAAGAGGGTGTACCTGTCAGTGTGTGTCTGTGTGTGTGCGTGCACTAACACATTCATCCATCCCTGGGCAGCCCCACATAAGCCTCTTACGCCTACCAGCTCATACCTGGGCCCAGAGCCTGGAATGGGACCCAGCTATGACCCGGACCTCCCATACAGACCCCCAACCTGGCTTGCTCGAGGCTGGTCCCAGGCTAGCAAAAGAACCTAAGTCTCAGCTTCCTGGTCTAACTGCCCTTGTGTGGGTATGGTCTTGCCCCTGTGGTTTATGGTTCAGTGCCAAGAACTAAGGCCAATTAAAGGTAAATAAGTAGTCCCATTTTCCCTTGGCCGGCCTAGAGGTTCAGGCTGAGTGGGTCTGTTGGGACCCCATGTATCTGCCTGGTCCTGCGCCGGAGGGGGCCAGGGAGGAGCACTGTGCCCCCGGAAGGTCTCCTGGAGGGGATCACGTGGCCACCATGAGCGTCCAGGGGGATCCATCCTATCCTGATGGGGGTGTTCTTGCTGCCACTTTCCCATGGGTCTTGGAGTGTTCCTTAACTTGATTCAGGTCACATAACCAGGGACTCCAGAGGCCAGCTCTTCCTTCTCTCCCTGAGCCAGGATCCTCTTCAGCCGCCTTCCTAGCTAATCTGCTGTGGCCTCCAGAGCCCACAGCCCCTCACCCCCAACTTAATTTTAGAGGTCTGGCTCACCCTCAGGCTGGGACTGCCCAGAGATTTTTTGTCCCCTGTTCATGAAAGCCTCTGTTGTCACAGCTGAAACCCTCCTCTATGCCCCAGAGGCCCCTGGAATGTGGCTATGGGGCGGGGTCTGGGCCCACAGAGGTGGGGCAGGTGACGGGGACAGAGGTCTGGGTGTCAGGAATGAAGCCATCCTTTGTGTGCGTGTGTGTGGTGGGGGGGAGGCAAGGGCAGGGACACTTGTCTGTCTCAGTCAGGGAGCCAAAAGCAGGGGTGCCGTGTTGACAGAGAGGCTGGGATGGAGGAGAGGGAGAGGGAGGGAAGGAGAGAGAAGGGGAGAGGATTCAGGGTGTGGGTCTTTCCCTCCCTGCTGGTTCTTGTGACCACTTCAGTTTGTGGAGCATTTCCTGTCAGTCAGAGGCATAGCTCCACCCCTGGGCAGCAGGCCGGGTGGGGGTTATTTCCATTTTCCGGATTTGTAGACTGAGGCTGAAAGGGGTGGCTGGGTTACTAAGAAGCCACATACCTAATAGAAGAGGAACTATCCAGGCCCCAGGGCCTGTGCTTTCTCTGTCCCTAGCATGGCCCTGGGGAGTGGGGCGGCGAGGGTGGGTGTCGGGAGACCACCCGCCATGTGTCACTGGATGCTCCCTGGGACCCTCTAGCAGGACTCAGTGTTGACGGCTCCATTTTTTCTTTTTGTGTGTTCTGGTAAAATACACACATAATCTACCATCTTAGCCATGGTTGAGTGGACAGTTCTGTGACATTAAGTCCGTTCATATTATGCTGCTGCTGGCAACAGCATGTGTGCTCAGGACGGTTTCCATTTTGTAAAACCAAAAACTCTAAGTCTGTTAAACAGTAATTCCTTCTGTCATTCCGACTACCCTACATACCTCATATGAGTGGAAAAATGGCCCAATGTTAAGTCGGGAACCTGGCTCAGAGAGGTAGAGTCACACCTGGAGGTGGAGTCCAGCCCAGGCTTTTCCACTGGGCCGCACATGCCATCCCCAAGGAGAGAAGGCCCCAGGGACGGCATGTCTGCAGTGGCAAAGGACAAAAACTGGCACAGCGTCACGGGCGTGCTACCTGGGGCAGGGCCCTGGGCTGCAGCCTGGGCCGGAGCCAAATAGAACTGGGTCCCCACCCTTACCCAGCCTCCCCACCTAGTGCTAATGAGCAGGCACCAAGTGGCCCAGACCTTGAGCTCCCAGGAGCTGTTTGCAATGAAAACAGGGATTGGTGACTGGGCAGCTGCCACGCCAGCATGGGCCCGATAGCCTCGATGGGTGCTAGAGGGGAGTCAGGGTACAGAAGAGGGGCTGACTGGGGCCCAGCCCTCCCTCAGCCTGGGGTGATGGCGTGTAATTGTTCCCTTGTTAATTGCTGGGGCCATGATGTCTGCAGAGGCTTTAATGAGCTATGGCTGATCTGAGTTTGATTATTTTTCTTTCGGAGGAAAAGACAATACCACCCTCCCACAAGACAATACGGCACTGTCTGAGCCCGGCGCTCAGAGGCCCAGCTCATCCACCCCCATTCACCTAGGCCTGCAGTCCTTGCACACCCCAGCTCGGATGGGAGCCCCGGGCCCCGAGCCCCACTGTCTGCTTCCTTAGAAGATAGGGAGGCAGGAGGAGGCAGGCTGGGGTCTCTCGGGCCTCAAGTGGGAGCTGAGAGGGGCCCTCGCTACAGGAACACGCCCAGGGTTTCACAGGGAGTGAAAGATGGAGGCAGGATTTGAACCCGAGCCTGAGGGACTCTGGAGCTCTATCTACCTCACTACACCTCACCCCTGGACCCAGTAGCTTCCCTCCCCAGCTCCCCAGCTCCCCTGAGGCCAGAGGGCTGGCTGTGTCTCCAAATGGCCCTGCCCCCGTGTATTAGGTATCCCTGAAAGCCGGCCCCTGGGATGGTGGCTGAGAAAAGGGCTCCCCTGAGTGTTTAGCTGCATCTCTGGCCTCTTCCAGTCTGCCTGCCAGGCCTCCCTGAATCTTCCCTTCTGACACTCAGGCACAGAGAGCCCTCTGGATCAGGCCCCTCCCTGGCCCCAAAGTGCTTGACGGGACAAATGGGGTTTAATCTGGCCCAGCTCTGCCGGGACGTGCCTCTGGAGAAGGCAGGGGCTTTCTGGACTGTGCTCCAGTCTTATCTGCAGAGGTTTGCCCCAACGTGTCCCAGGAGCAAGCAAAGGTTTAGGGACATGTGCAGTTGGCAGGTGGCAGGATAATCCATCAGCACCTTGTCAGCCCTGAGCCTCCTGGCCTTGTGTGAGAGTGCGAGTGTGCTGGGGCTTGGGGCAGAGGGGGTGGTGGTGGGGGTAGGATGGGGAGAGGGAGAGAGGTGTGGACTAGGAGAGTCCTGTGGCATCAGGGAAAGTGACATGTGTAGGCTTCTCTGATCACCTTAGCTGGAACCTGACCCATGACCCCCACTCCTATCCTTGGTCTGTCTCCATGGGCCTGAATGCCTCCGCCCACCCATCCACCCCCACCCCTGCAACTCCCCAGGCCACTGCTCTCTCCCTGGGCCCTGCAGGCTCACACGTGGGGTCTGAGATAGTGGGAGAACACAGAGCACTCTCCCCAACCTGAGAGTGGGGAGCTGGCCACCTTGGGCTGAGTGTCCTGGCCTGGTGGCAGCAGAAAGTCCAGTGAGGACAGATCTGGCCCCAGCTGCTCCAGCCCTGTGGGCAGAGGCCGGGGAGCTGTGGAGGGAGCCGGCTTTGCTCCCCGCTACTCCTGGTCTTCTCCCAGAGTGCAGAGCAGAGATGAACCTGCACTTGAAGTGTTAAAACCATGGCCCTGGGGCAAAACACCATTCATTCTGAATCATCTCTTTTGTTGCATTGAAAAAAAAAAGAAAGACAGAAAAGAGAAACTCCTCATCAGCGGTGTGCAGGCAGTTCCGTCTGAACACAGGAGTTGGCTTCCTTTTGGGGGAGGATCCCACAACACCCCCAGAGGGGTACATAAGGAGCCCCAGACTGGAGGGTGGCCGGGCAGTGCTCTGCTCTCAGCCCAGCCTGCACCTCCCCCGGCGCCTCTGTGCTTGCTGAGGACTCCCCGGCTGCCGGACCATGAGCACCACGTTTCTGCAGACCTCTTCCTCCACCTTTGGGGGTGGTTCTACCAGGGGGGGCTCCCTTCGGGTTGGGGGAGGTGGCTTTGGTGGGGGGAGTCTCTGTGGGGGCGGTGGAAGCCGCACTATTTCGACTTCTTCTGCGAGGTTCGTCTCCTCTGGGTCAGGAGGGGGCTATGGAGGCGGTGTGAGCTGTGGCTTCGGTGGAGGGGCTGGTAGTGGTTTCGGTGGTGGGGGTTTTGGAGGTGGCCTTGGAAGTGGCTTTGGTGGGGGTTTTGGCGGTGGCTTTGGTGACTACAGTGGTGGCGATGGTGGCCTCCTCTCCGGCAATGAGAAGCTCACCATGCAGAACCTCAACGACCGCCTGGCCTCCTACCTGGACAAGGTGCGCGCCCTGGAGGAGGCCAACGCTGACCTGGAGGTGAAGATCCGGGATTGGTACCAGAGGCAGAGCCCCAGCAGCCCAGAGCGGGACTATAGCCCCTACTTCAAGACCATCGAGGAGCTCCGCGACAAGGTGAGTCCTCAGGTGTCAGGGAGGCGGGAGCAGGTGGCTGGTGTGAGCACCAGTTTGTAACCTCAGTGCTCTGTCTGCCTCAAGGAAACCCCTTCCTGCCCAGGCAGTGAGTGTCCACGTACAGCTCAGAGAGCAGGGAATGCTTTCCCGGTGTGGATGTCGGCACACACCGGCTCAGCTTGGCCGTGTGGGAGGATCTCGAGACTGTTCAGGACCAGGGGGGCTCCAAGGTGGAGGCAGTGACAAACGCCCTGCAGGGCTCTGCATTGAGCCCCCCTTTGCTTTGTCTGCAAGAATGGTTAAGTGTTGTCTCAGGAGCCCTGAATGTCAGGACCACCTGCCTCACACTTTGAGGATCTTTGGTGCCAAAAGCAGTATTGGGACTTGGAACACCTCGAACTCATGACGCATTCTGCCAGCCACTAATTCACCCTTTCAGTTCACTCTGACAGGTCTCCTCAGCTGTAGTGTGCCTTCCCCATCTGCCCTCCAGGTTTCTCCTGGCTGGAGGATAGTCTGTGGATCCATGGCTGTATTCCAGTGTGCTGGGGGCCAGTGAATGGGGCACGCTGGTGGACTCTCCCCGAGAGGACTATTGTCGGAGCCTGCTGAACCCCACCATAGCCCCTCCTGGCCAGGCAGTTCCCACAGGGCTCCTTGGTCGTTCATGCCCTGGAGCAGGAACGGTGGCATGGGGGCAGACCTCACGTGGGCACTGGAGAGGCATCTGAACTCTGCTGGGGGAGCCTATGGGCTTCTGTTGCTGGTGTCAGTGGGGAGACTGTCGGCCAGGGGTCTGACCTGGGGCGCAGGGTGGGGAGACCACGGGGAAGACAGAACACTGCTCTAGGCACCGACTCCCTGTCCCCTGCAGATCCTGGCGGCCACCATTGACAACTCCCGGGTCATCCTGGAGATCGACAACGCCCGGCTGGCAGCGGATGACTTCAGACTCAAGTGCGCTCCTGCCTCCTTTCCCCTCCTGGATTCCCCCCTTTTCTTGGCTTGCTCTCCCTCCTCCAGCTCCAGCAGCCCAGACCTCTTGCCCTTCCTTACTCTGGGCTCCTTCTCTCACCCCAGGTATGAGAATGAACTGGCCCTGCGCCAGAGCGTGGAGGCTGACACCAATGGCCTGCGCCGGGTGCTGGACGAGCTGACCCTGGCCAAGACCGACCTGGAGATGCAGATCGAGGGCCTGAACGAGGAGCTGGCCTACCTGAAGAAGAACCACGAGGAGGTGCGGGCCGGCAAGGGCTGCTGGAGATGGGAGGCACAGTGGGGGCTCAGATATGTTCCCCTCCACCAAAACAGGGGTCCCCATGGACAGCAAGGGGTACTATCCTTTGGGGACCCAGACCCCTTTCCTTCTCAGATCCATAGCCAGGCCAGGTGGCCAGTGTGACTTGCTATCCTGATTTGTTTCATGAGCTTACACCGGAGCCCTGCTGTCTTGAGGTCCTCCTATAGCATTTGGCAAGGAGGAGAGGCCCTCAGAACCAAGGGGCCTACATGATCGAACCTGTTCACCTTCAGTGGGAAATAGAGACTGGGGTGGGCTCATAGGAACATGAAGGGTATGTAGTGAGTTAGGGACAAAGCCAGGATGGGCCTGGGGGAGCCCAGGCCCTCAGCTCTCTCTTCTGCCCTCTGACCCTAAACGGGCCCTGTCCACCCTGCAGGAGATGAAGGAGTTCAGCAGCCAGCTGGCAGGCCAGGTCAGCGTGGAGATGGACGCGGCCCCGGGTGTGGACCTGACCCGCGCGCTGGCCGAGATGAGGGAGCAGTACGAGGCCATGGCGGAGAAGAACCGGCGCGACGCTGAGGCCTGGTTCTTCAGCAAGGTTGGCCTGACCTCACAGCCCTGCCCCAGCTCCCCAGGTCTCCCAGGACGCCTGTGGGCCTCACTGGTCTTGTGTGCGACCCACAGACGGAGGAGCTGAACAAGGAGGTGGCCTCCAACACAGAGATGATCCAGACCAGCAAGACAGAGATCACAGACCTGAGGCGCACGATGCAGGGGCTGGAGATTGAGCTGCAGTCCCAGCTCAGCATGGTAGGGCCACCTGCCTCCCAGGGCGGCCCGCCTTTCCCGTCACCTAGGGCTGGTTAAGTCTTGGCTTCCCAAGCCCTGTCCAAGGGCTCCCCTGCCCTCCATTCAACACCAGTCCGCATGCCCACGCGGCTTCCTTCCTGGCCTGAAGGGGCTTCTGTCCATCTGTTGCCCCACCAGAAAGCCGGGCTGGAGAGCTCGCTGGCGGACACGGAGTGCCGCTACGCCACACAGCTGCAGCAGATCCAGGGCCTCATCGGCAGCCTGGAGGCCCAGCTGAGCGAGCTCCGCAGTGAGATGGAGTGCCAGAACCAGGAGTACAAGACACTGCTGGACATCAAGTCGCGGCTGGAGCAGGAGATCGCCACCTACCGCAGCCTGCTGGAGGGCCAGGACGCCAGGTAGAGGGGAGCGTGCAGGGGGAGGAATGAGGGAGGGGTCGGCTGGGGCTGGGGTGGAGGGTCGTCTTCCTCGGACAGCAATGGGACGGTGAAAAGGAAGCTGATGGGTGTTTGTGTGCGTCAGAATCTATATGCTTGAGGGTGGCAGGTCTGGACAGGCTCTCAGGATGTCCCAGCCTCTATAGAAGTCAGATATGCGGCTGGTGCTGGGGGCGCTGGAGAGGATGCTTAGCCAGACGCTAGGGCCTCCCTTTGGGAGACCTGGGCTCAAGCTCTTCTCTTATAGCTGCTTCCCTTCTGTTTCAGGATGGCTGGCATTGGCACCAGAGAAGGTAAGAAAGCTTCACTCTTCTTGTGTGGGGTGGCAAGGGGAGCCTTGGAAGCCACTTTTCCCCCTGGAATGGGCTAGAAGGAGGAAGACATCAAACATGCCCATCGGGAGGGGACACACCCATTCTAGGTGACACCTCTTCCACAGGGATGCTCTATCAGCCCCAGTAGAGTTGGGGTTTAAGATTTATTGAGAACCTTCCAGGTTGAGCAGGCTGTGTCTAAGGAATAGCTTCCCCAGGCCCCACCTTCCTGCATTTAATGGTAAGAAGGCCCCAATAACTTCCTGTTCACCTGCAGTTAAATCCCTGAATTTCTTGTCCACTGTGGGGCATAACCTTTGCTACCACCTGCCTCTATGATTCCACACCAGAAGTCCTGGCCACTCTTGAAGGATTGGCCAGTGGCCATTCTTAGGGATGCTGTCCAGTTCTCCCTGAGCTCAGCCAAAGTCCTGGCTGCCTTGGGAGGGAGAATAGCGAATTGTCTTCTCCTCTACTCTGAAGCTTGCTCCTTCTTTCTATAGCGTCCCTGGGAGGCGGTGGCGGCAAAGTTCGCATCAACGTCGAGGAGACAGTGGATGGGAAGGTGGTTTCTTCTCACAAGAGAGAGATCTGAGTGCCCGGTGCAGGAGGGATGTCCCTCGTCACCTCCACTCTTCCCAGGTTGAGTGGAGGACTGGCAAGAGGGGCCAGAAGAGCAGACCGCAGTCTCTGCTTTCAGAGGGTCCAGCTCTCCTTGTTGGGTGCTTGGCATGCTCGCCTCCTACTCCCCTTCAGCTCTCCCCATCTGCTTGCAAGCAGGGAAGGACAAGAAGCCACTGGATTGTGTAATAAGGTCATTTGTACTATGTCTGTCCCTGCAATAAAGAATTACTTTTCCTTTTGCAAATATCTCTTAGTAGTATGTCCAGTTTTTCTTGTTGGGGGCCTCTGTGGGCCTAGGACCCACAGATTGACATCTCTTCTTACTTTGGCCTCTTCCCTGTATGGTCCTAATTCACTCTTTAGGGTGCCCGGGGCACCTAGGACCAGCTCAGGGTACTCGGGTGACTTGCTGTTCTGGCTTATTCCATCCAGTGAACATGGAAGCAGGAGATGGGGACTGTACTCAGGGCAGTTGGGTGCACCCCGCACAGTACTTGTTGCATTGAACAATTATTTACCGAACAATTGACTGTATAGATTGTATTGGTTTACCCTTGTGTGGGTTGGCTCTTTGCTAGGCAACCCCACCCATAGGTCTTGTTTAATGTGACTGTATGGTCAGGATTTATGATTCCCATCTGAGAGATGAGGAAGTCAGAGAGGTAAATGACTTCGCCAGGGACCTCATAGATGGATAGTGAACAACAGGGCTAGGACTGGGCACCACACCTGCATGACTCGAAGTCCAGCACTTGTTCCTGGAGTCCAGGCCCTGGTCCTTCACAGCTTATTTCCAGGACCTTCTTCCTTATTTCTGGTCCTCCCCCATGTGTCCCTAGAACCTCCCTTTTTTTCCCTCCAGGGACACCTGTCCTCCAGAGTGGCTGAGCCAGGTAACTTCTCTGCTCCTGCAAAGAGGGACCTTATCCACCCCCTCACCCCCGAAGCTATCATCTCTTTCCCATAAAGCAATTAAAGTGCTCAGAGGGAAAGACACCAACTCCAGGAAGCTCTCCAGGATTTTTCCAAGCTTAAGTCCAAAGAAACATCAACTCCTATTGCCTTCCTCAGTCCAAACCCTGCTTCTGCTTCCCCATCCCCAGCATCTCTGCCCTTGGGCTCACTGGAGCAGCTGCATTCACAAAGACTTACTTTATTGCCTCTGGTCTGAGGCTGGTTCCTCTGGTATTCATAACCCCAGAGAGAGTGGGCAAAGAATGAGGAAGCTGAGAACTCTGGGTGCTGTGACTGGGCTTTGCTCACCAGAGCAAAAACCGGTTTCTTGGTCCTGCCCGGACGAGGAGGTTGGAGGTGCCTCTCTTCTCCTGAGAATCAGATCATTTGTGGGGGGAGAATCAAGCCCTCTGAGGAGGCCTCCATGAGTCTTACCAGGTGACACTCCTTGCCCAGCAATCCTGGTTGGAGAGGGTGTGGCACCTGTTTTTTCTGAGGAAGATTTAATCTAGAATGTGTCTCCTGACTACACACTTTGAGGCCAGACTTCTCTGGGGCTGGCCGAATGAAATAGAATTTCGTAAGTGCTACACTACGCAGGGCCCTGGGCCGTGAATTCAATGGATGGCATCTCATTTACTCCCCCAGAGGCTTTGTAAAAGTGTGTCAACCTACAGCATCAGTTTTCAGAGAGGAAACTGAGGCTCAGGGAAATTCAGTAACTTAAAAGAAGTCACAAGCCAGGAATCAGTGAGGCTGGGCCTGGGACCGGTCTCTCTGGTTTCAAACCCTTGCTTTCCCCTTGATGTCATGCGGGTGATGGAAACCGGCAACACCTTTAAGAGGGTGTGTAAATCTGAAGCCCCTTGCTTCACCTCTGCGGGAAGCCTGTTCAAATGTCCTCCAGCCATTATTGGCAGCAAGATGATTCTCCCGTCTACCTGTAGTCTCTCACGCCGGGGCTTAAGCTCATGCTGAAGCCCAGAACATCAACTGTCATGCCCCTGACACCCTGAGAACAGCCAGGCCCCTTCCTGAGTCTTCCAGGCCCAACCGCCTGACTGCTGCTTCTGCTTCACTGGCCTCCGGGGCTCTGTTGAGGAGTCTCAGGTCTTCAAAGCAACCCACAAAGGGTTTTCTCTGCCCATAGTTTTCCAAAATAACCTCGGCAACGGTACAGAGAGGCAAGGCGGGCTCCCTTCTCATCCAGCAGGCCTTCTCTCTGGGCCAGACCCTGGGCTGGAGAGGGAAAACTACTTCTGTCTCCTTGGAGGGCCCACTCCTGCTCTCCTGGGATTTTGGGGTCCGAGAGAGGTCCTGGACTTGCCAAATCCCGTTTCTTGCCTGACCTCTGGAGAGAGAGGCTCACACCCGGGGAGAGCTTGTTCCCAGCCCAGCGTTTTAAATAGTCTTTAGGCAGAGATGGCCCGCCTTCTGCCTGCCCCTGGGGTGAGGTCAGGCTTGGTTTCCAACCAATCTGGGAAGCAGGCAGCAGGCCTCCCTTTCCCCTTAGAAAGAGGCTAGCTTTGGGACCAGAGATTAGGGACTTAGGCTAGTCCCAGGCGAGGCTGGGCTTCCGACAGCAGGCCTCCCCATCTCCCTGAGGACTTTGCCACGTCCCTGTCCTTCTCTGGGTCTCAGTGTCCTCAGCTTTAAGCTGGAGAGGCTGGCTGGATGAGACTCAAGGTTTTCTATGAGTTCGTCTGTATCCTGGGACCTCTGAGGGGAACCTGGCCTGTGAGATTAGTGATAGCTGGGGCTGTGTCTCCTCCTTGCACCGCTGAGCCCTCAGAGTGAGAGCTACGTAAATATTTGTTGAATTAATGGACGACCTTGCTTCTCTTTGCTTTTTCCTGCCTTAGACATGGCTCTGGACATGGTATTTTGGGTGAGTGTGTGACCTGTCCCTGCACAGGCAGCTGGCAGCTTCTCCCATGAGATTTGGGGCTGGGATGACCCCATTGGATACTTCTCCTTGTCGCCATCCCCTCTCTCCTAAAGCCAGCAAATCTCCCTGAAACTGCTTCTTAGGTATTTGACAGCTTCCCTCTGCCAGGAGTAGTATTTGGGGGTACTCAAAGACCTTTTCCTCAGGGAATGTAAAGCTGAGTAGAGGAAAAAAGATAGGAACGCCACCAACTGTCACTTGTCTGGTCCTTGTGGGCTTCATGCTGGCTGCAGAGACCAGAGAGGGAAGCACAGCAAACTGGCCCAGCATGGAGGCCCAGGACAGGTCACAACCCAAGGATGAGCTTGAATTTCCGCATTTGCAAAAGGGAGAGCCTAGTGGCCCTTTGCCTGCCAAGTTTTCCTGCATGTCAGGTGCTTCTCAGATGCTAACTCATCTAATGTTGGTTTTCAGCTGTGGCCACCAAACCACTGAAAGGCTGAGTAACTTCCCCAGGGTCACACCCCAGGGTCACACACACGGCAGATATAGGGTGGAAACTCAGTTCCATCTAATTCAAAGCCTTTGCCGCCTCCTTGGGTTCCTGGGAAGTCTGGGTGGTATAAAGGTTTTTAGAAAGCTCATGATTATAGTCAGGTAAGGAAGGACTCAGGGCATTGACCCCGGGCAAGAGAATGCCGCTGAGTATTGCTATGTGAAGCAGGTGTCTCTGAGGGGGAGGGGCTGACCAGATGGCCCAAGTCCACTGTCAGGGGAAGGTCTGCTTTTCATGAGAGGCTCCTTCCCCATGGGGGAGCCTCAAAACCTTCTGGGAGGTGGGTCAGCCATCCTGGGCTCTAGGTTCCATGGGGTCCAGGGAAAGAGAAGGAGAGAGAAGCCTGATCCAAGAGTCAAGCAAGGATCCCCAAATTCAGAGCTAGGGGACAGGATTTAAGTCTCAGCGGTACAAGTGAACAATCTGGCAACTCGAAAAATCCTTGAGAATCAGAGTCTCAGAAAGGCATTGCTGGAGACTTGGATATCATTCAACATAAGGCCCCCTGTGAGCTGGTGGTAGAGCTAGAAAGCCATGCGTTTCTCCTTGCTTCCTGCTGCCTTGGGCGGTGGCCTTCTGGGTCTTATTTTCACCACACGTGAATGAGGATGTTGGCTGAGAATGTTCCTGGGACGACTCTGGCTTTGACATTCCGCACTGAGCGCCCTTGCAAGCCCCCAAGCTTTGGAACTCGCACCAGGACAGAGAGAAGACAGGTGGCCCCATCAGGCCATCAGCTGCACAGGCCTGTGGTCAACAGGACCGTGTACCTGCTGGGCCTGC
This sequence comes from Spilogale gracilis, assembly GCA_004023965.1. Classification (NCBI taxonomy): domain Eukaryota; kingdom Metazoa; phylum Chordata; class Mammalia; order Carnivora; family Mephitidae; genus Spilogale; species Spilogale gracilis. Next base: position 47,985 of record PITA01010036.1, read on the forward strand.
AGTGACACGGAGCCCCGGAGTGCGGAGGACGACCGAGGACACCCGTGCCAGGGTGGGGTGGTGCTGACGCCGGCCCAAGGGGGCTTTAGTGGACAGGAGGGCAGTGTACATACCCTGGAATCAGGGGTTTGGATCTTCGGCAAGGAATTTAACTTTTCAGAGTTTCAGTGTCCTCAGGTGAAAGGGGATGTGACCAAAACCATAGAGTTCTTTTGAAGTTACACACGTAGAGTGTTTAACACAGCATTCAAGAAATGTTAGCTAGTGTTAATTTATTATCTTTAAACAATACAGAATGTAACACTCAGAGGTCATATACTGAGTTCACAGCAAGGCTCCAGGGCACCATCAGTTGGGGTAGAGAGAGCCAGAGATGAGCTCTGAATCTTGCCTTCATGGTGACCTTGAGCAAGTAACTCAACCTCCCAGAAGCTCAGCTGTGAAATGGGGCCAAGAGCACCCCTCTCCCATTATCTGACGACGCAGTGACCGCGTGTGAAGCCCAGCCTTGCTTGTGGGGGCCGCTCACAAATGTGGCTTCCCCTCCCCTTACTGGAGTTGCTGTGATTTTGTCACATGCAAAGGAAAAAAACCTCAGCCCCAGCACTGTCCTGCCCCATCGGGAGCAGGGCCAGGAGAGGTGAACCTGCCCAGTTTCCTCCAGGAGGGCCCTGGGGTTCACCGTGGGTCAGAGGAAGGCATTCCTGTGTTAAGGCACCCTAAGTACCTGCTCGAGGAGGGGAAGGGAGGGGAGGGGAGGGACCGTGCCTTGACCCTGCAAGGGAGGCAGGTCACGCCCCCTCCGCTGTGTTTGTACTACTGGGCTTTGGAGGATCTGGGGCATTGTTCCTCTAGGAGGTGTTGGTCTCAACCTGCTGTCAGCCCTGGGGGAGGATCGTCACTCCAGGCCTGGCAGGTTTTATTAATCACCTTTTTGTCAGTTTTGATCCTCTACTGAGAGAGAGCAGAGAAGGAGAGCCCGAGAGCTCCTGCTTTGGGCTGAATCACACAAATCACTAGCTTTAGAAAGAGGGAGAATGCTGAGCTATCAGTTTGGGGCAGGAGGGCTGGGCAGGATCAGAGGTCAGCCTAAAGCCCTGGCCTCCCCGTGAGACCCCAAGCACGCCATGGCCCTCTCTCTGGTGATGACACCCACTGGGAGAAACACAGGCCTCCTTCCCTACCCACAGAAAACGCAGGGCAGGAAAGCCCTGACTCTGAGCCCTCTTTCCTGGCTTGCTGAATCAGCGAAGGGGTTCCTGGGATAACCTCAAGCCTGGGTCACCCCACCCTAGTCCTTAGCCTGGTCCAGATCCCCTGGCTGCTGTGGGCCAGCAGGCTGCCCCTGAGAGGCCATTCATGGTAACCCTGGCCCCTGTGGGGAGTGGGAGTTGGAGTCTGAGTCCAGAGTCCTCCATTCTTAGCCCTGGGAACTTCTTCTTCTACCTTAGGCTCTGGGAGGCCACCCCTAGGCCCTTCTATTCCCCCCTGAAGTCTTCTCTGGCAGGGTGACTAAGTAGTCCCTGAGTTTTAGCTATGTCCCAAGCTCCTCGGCAGAGATCCCACCCTCCTATGTGGCCTCTTGGTCAAGTGCTCACAAGCTGGACAGATGTCCTGTGACTGAGGGGTTAGTAGGAGCACTGTTAGGCATTATAAGACTTCCTTTTCGGGCTCAGCCATGCCTCGAAGGCAGTTGGTGTGATGGTGGGGCTGAACACAAGGGTCAGGTGGATCCAGCCCTTCTCAACTCCACACAATTGACCTTTTGGGCTGGAGAATTCTTTGTTGTGGGGGCTGTCCTGTGCATGGTAGGCTATTTAGCAGTATCCCTGGTCTCTGCCGTCTAGATATCAGTAGGATTCCCCTGTTGCGACAACCGAAATGTCTCCAGGCATTTCCAAGGGAGAACATTCCAAGGCATTGTCTCTAGGGAGAAGAAGAGCCCTTAGCCAAGATCTCCGAATTAATCTGGGGGACAGAAGTGGGACTCGTGGTCTCGTTAGGGGGGCAGAGGGTGTGGGTAATTGACTGGGAAAAGGTATAGGAAGTTTTATGGAGTGCTGGAGATGTTCTAGGTACTGGGTACACAGGTGAACACAGGCTTGAAGCTTCCTACCTAGGTAAACATGCATCCAGTTGGTCACTAATAGTTTGTACAATTGACTATATGAATTATATAGCTAGAAAAGGAGTCTTTGTGTCAGAGTGAACCAGACTTGGGTTTTAGTCCTGACTACCTTAAGCCTTGGTTTCCCTGTGAGTAAAATGGGGTGACTTGTAGGACCTCCTTCACTGGGTTGCTGCAAAGACTGAATGACATCGCGAGTATATTTAGCTCTGTGCCTGCTTTTGGTGACGGACCTGAGTGTGTTAACCAGTATGATGTGCGGGGTTGCTTGCTTCCGTATTCTGTGCCTCAATTTCCCCAGCTGTGTTAGATGGTCCCTAAAGTCCCTTGTCACCGTGACTTTATCTGATGGTCTTGGAGCTTCCTCCCCACACCCCCTCCCATGCCACCAGCCTATATACTTTCAAGGTGGTGGATTCTACAGGACCAAACAAAGTTTTTCATCAGAGTCGCTGGGAATACCAGAGTAGGGGGAATGCTAAGAAGGATGCAGAACCTCCTGGTCCGAGGTTTTAGAAACAGAAAGAAGGAAGCCGAGGGCTGCGGTGACTTGTACAAGCACAGGGCCACCTCGCAGCTCGGTCCCCATTCTAGTACTGGGTGGAGCTGCGAGCCTGCGGAGTGAACTCCCTAAGTGCAGAGCAGAGATGGAATTCAGCTGTCAAAAAGGTAGTCTCAGGCAGAACACTGTGCCCTCTGAATCATCCCTTTTGTTAAGGATTAAAAAAAAAAAGCCACCCCCAAAGGCACAACCCACCTTGGAGAGCAGAGGTAACTGGGCTTGTGGGAAACAGAAGTGCAGCTGGCACCAGTCAGAGGGTGGGGAAGGGAGGAGAGAAGATGGGGCAACTGTCCAACCTCATGGAGGGCAATATAAAAGGCACCCACTCTGGGGAAGAGCCACAGTCTTCGGCCCAGGCCCAGCCCAGCTCTTGTCTGCAGCCGTTCCTCCTCTTGCTCTCACTATGAGCTGTCGCCTGCAGAGCTCCTCTGTCAGCTGTGGAGGTGGTTTCGGGGGTGGCTCTTGCCAGCTGGGAGGAGGCCGCAATGTCTCTACCTGCTCAACCCGCTTTGTCTCTGGGGGATCAGCTGGGGGCTATGGCGGTGGCATGAGCTGCGGCTTTGGTGGAGGGGCTGGTAGTGGTTTTGGGGGTGGCTTCGGAGGTGGCTTCGGAGGTGGCCTTGGATGTGGCTTCGGAGGTGGCCCTGGAAGTGGCTTTGGTGGGGGTTTTGGCGGTGGCTTTTGTGACTACAGTGGTGGCGATGGTGGCCTCCTCTCCGGCAACGAGAAGCTCACCATGCAGAACCTCAACGACCGCCTGGCCGCCTACCTGGACAAGGTGCGCGCCCTGGAGGAGGCCAACACTGAGCTGGAGGTGAAGATCCGGGACTGGCACCAGAAGCAGAGCCCCAGCAGCCCGGAGCGGGACTACAGCCCCTACTTCAAGACCATCGAGGAGCTCCGCGACAAGGTGAGTCCTTGGTGTAGCTGAGCTTTCTTCAGGGTAGGGCAGGGCAGAGCTGCAATGGCCAGGGAACATGGTATCCCAAAGGACCAGAAGATGCAGCGTGGTGGAATCCTCATCTTGCCTTTGGAGGAAAATTCTAGTCTTTAACTACCAAGCGTCTCTACTTCTGATAAGCTTTCTTATTCCACTGCTTCCCAAATGTGTTCTTTTATTCATGTCAACATTTTTACTGCTTCCCAGTTATATTATTAATGACTTGATTCCTATAATTCCAGCCCACGGAGATGTTTGGAAACCATGACAGTTTTAAAAATTGCTAAGAATGACTGAAATCAGCAGAGAAAGGGATACATGTTCATTCACTGGTCTGGGAATACTAGTTAATTTTATATGGGCCCCATTTAAACTGTTATTCTCAACTAGCTAGGAGGAGAAGGAGGAGGAGACAGAGGCCCAGGCCATGTTGAGCTGAGCTGAGGTTCCTTCCTCAAGGCCTGTCTGTCACATTGGGGTCCCAGCTTGCTGGAACAGAAATCTACCTGCCCGGGTTGGGTCCCAGCTGTGTGGGGTGGGTTTTAACTGCTTCGCAATGTGAGAGTTTAGACAAGAAATTCAGATGGATGGGGATATTTATTGGCTCTTCCTTCCACTCAGCCAGGAGGCCAGCTCCAGTGAGATTACTATGAGCTGTGTGGACCCAGGTCGACCCCTTCCTGACCTCAGGAGAAGGCTGTCACGACAGTGACCTAGAGAGGTCCCAGTCTGAGGCTGTCAAGACATGACTAACCAAAGATGTCCTGGGCAGGGTAATTCCCCTGAAATGTACATTCCGATCCTCCCCATCATGGCCAGGTGTGGATAGAAGGCCAGACTGACGGACCCAGAGGACTGTCAGACCCGCCCAGTCTCAGGGAGCAGCATCTTATCCCCGCTCACAGGGACGGTGCTGAGGCAGCCTCGTGTCTGCGGACAACAGTCCCGTCCAAGTTTTCTCTTCCTCCTCCCCACGCTCGTGGATTCTCCAGTGGTGACCCTTTGTATTTTGCAGATTCTGGCGGCCACCATCGACAACAACCGGGTCATTCTGGAGATCGACAACGCCCGGCTGGCAGCAGACGACTTCAGGCTCAAGTGAGTTCATTGTCCACACTGGCCTTTCCAAACCCTCTTTTATTGGGGGGTCAGATGCTCATCTGAACATTGAAATCGGAGCATCCCAGGTGTGAAGGTCTTGGAGAGTCCAGGGCAGAAGTAGCGGAGGGTCTAATATCATTTCTGTGTTGCTTCTCCAATTAAAAAAAAATCTTTAGGTACGAGAACGAGCTGGCCCTGCGCCAGAGCGTGGAGGCCGACATCAACGGCCTGCGCCGGGTGCTGGACGAGCTGACCCTGTCCAAGACCGACCTGGAGATGCAGATCGAGGGCCTGAACGAGGAGCTGGCCTACCTGAAGAAGAACCACGAGGAGGTGCGGGCTGGCAGGGGCCCGCCAAGTCTCACCTCTAGCGAGAAAGGGGAGCAGCCAGACTTAGCCCTCTGCTAGGGGACCTGGAAGCACTTCCCAGAACATGCAGGTAGCCCTCAGAGCCAAGGAGAGGGAGGATGGGGAGCCTCATGCATCTTCCTCTTCCATCCCTATAGGAGATGAAGGAGTTCAGCAGCCAGGTCGTAGGCCAGGTCAACGTGGAGATGGACGCCACCCCAGGCATTGACCTGACCCGCGTGCTGGCCGAGATGAGGGAGCAGTACGAGGCCATGGCGGAGAAGAACCGGCGCGACGCTGAGGAATGGTTCCACAGCAAGGTGCCTGGACCTCTTAACCTGCGGAGCTGGGGGCTGCCAGGGCCTTCCACGGGACTCCTCCACAATCTCCCTCCTGCTCTAATTTCAGAGTGCAGAGCTGAATAAGGAGGTGACCTCTAGCACTGCCATGATCCAGACCAGCAAGACAGAGATCACGGAGCTGAGACATACGCTCCAGGGCCTGGAGATTGAGCTGCAGTCCCAGCTCAGCATGGTATGCCAGGGCCCTCTGAGGGGTGGCCACTGCCTCTAGGCCTCCGTCTGGCCTGGCTCCCCTCATTTCTTCTTTGTTGCCCCACCAGAAAGCCGGGCTGGAGAGCTCGCTGGCGGACACGGAGTGCCGCTACGCCACACAGCTGCAGCAGATCCAGGGCCTCATCGGCAGCCTGGAGGCCCAGCTGAGCGAGCTCCGCAGTGAGATGGAGTGCCAGAACCAGGAGTACAAGACGCTGCTGGACATCAAGTCGCGGCTGGAGCAAGAGATCGCCACCTACCGCAGCCTGCTGGAGGGCCAGGACGCCAGGTAGGGACTCTCAAGTCTCTCTCTTGGGAAAGTGACCACAGGACCTTGGACAGCTGAGCAGGCAGGGCCTTAGGGATCAGGTCCTCATGGCGCACCCATAAGGGGACCTTCTGAACTTAAGCAGACCGGAGGCAGGTCCAGGACAAGAGCTCCCTGTTTTCTAGAGTAAGACTGTGGGGACAATTCCTCAGCAGGCTGCAGGGTCTGTCTCTTTAAACTTTCCAATTTGGGCCTTTGGGTTAGATGGGCAGGGAGAGGGGCCATGGACCGAACATCTCGTATTGGAAGAATATTACCTTGGGTTCCGGTCAGCTGAACAAAGCTAGAAAGGTGGTGATTTAGCTCCCTTCAGACCATTGGCAGGGACCAGGCTGTCCTTGTGGGCTCAGGCAGAGTGGTGGTGGTGGGAGAGTCGTACCAAATGGACCAGAGGGAGGACAAAGCTTCTGGAAAATGTCCTGGATTTGGGGCCAGGAGTGTCTCCTCCTGA
>PITA01010036.1:54496-74357 GCA_004023965.1 Spilogale gracilis
CGGGGGGGGGGGGGGGGAGGGCGAGCTTATCTCCAGTTTACCACCCTAGGGGACTGGGAGAGAGACTGTTCAGGACTCCCCAGTGTAGGGAGGGAGGGAGGGAGGGGGCTCTGGGGGACGTGGTCCTTTGCTCGTCTGTTTTCTTTGCAAAATAGCTGGGTCTGCCCCATAGAACCACTGGGATACTTTGGAGAGAGCCACCTTTGGGGACAACTAACCTTCAACCTCCCGGGGGACCCTGACCTGCCAGGGTGGGTCTTCTCCAGCTTGAGTGTGTCTTGTCCCCTCCATTTCTCAGGAAGCACCAGCGTCACGGTCACCACTACCTCCTCTTCCGGCCGCCGCACTTCAGACACCCGTAGGCTTTAAATCCACTCGGCATCCTCTCCCTCTGCCTTCTCTCCAGAGGAGAGAGCTGATGGGTCCCCGCAGGAGAGAAGGGGAGACTGCTGGATGCTCCCCACCCTGCACCTTCCTGAGGGCGAGTGCTCCTTGCTTCTCTCCCTGTGTGCTTCCTCTTCTACCTTACTTGGCTACTCTGACTTCTCAGCTTCTCTGCTAAAGAGAAAAGATATTTCAATAAAGTTTCCAAGCTTTTTGCACATGTATTTTTGATTCCAGCCTGGTTTCTGAGGGTAGCACTTGTCAAGGCTGTGATTTGGGGTGGTGGGTGAATGGGTGCCATGGGGCCAGGTGGCTCCCCCTGACAAGGTCTGGCCCAGGGAGCTCCGAGCTGGGAAGGACACACCTGGGCCAACCACTGGGGCACCAACATGGGGGGCATAGGTGGCCCCTGGATGGCAGTGCTCAGCAAACATGGGCAAATGGGGCAAACTGGGAACATGGGGGAACACGTGAGCCAGTTAAACACCCTGTAGGATATATGGTGGCAATGGGTTCTAGTAGGGTCAGGTGATGGGGAGATGCGGGAGAGAGGTGCAGAGGTCTCTGGGGAAAGCTTTGAGGGGCCAGTACAGGGCAGATTGAAGGAGGAGACCCAGGACAATTACCCCAGGCCCAATCTGCTGTCTCCTTGCTTTCTGCAGAGCCCCCCCCCCCCCACTCTTTTTAAAGGTTATTTATTTATTTGAGAGAGAGAGAGAATGCACATGCATGAGTGGGGGGAGGGACAGAGGGAGAGGCAGACTCCTGCCTGAGCAGGGAACCTCATGCAGGGCTCAATCCCAGGACCCCGGGATCAAGACCTGAACCAAAGATAGATACTTAACTGACTGAGCCACCCAGATGCCTCCACAGTCTTTCCTTTTAAGATGACAGACATGCAGATCTTCAGTTGCCCCTAGCCCCTGGCCTACTCCAAGGTCCTACTATTTCAACCCACTCAGTGAATCAGCCACATGACTCAATGAGTGGCCTCCATCTGAGCTGACCTTCCTCCCCTGTTCCCCTCCACAGCCCTGTGCCCCTGCCTCTCTCGGTGCCCAGCTCAGACTTGCAGCCTCCTCTTGCTTTGCTCACTCCTTACATGGAGTCTGGTCCTCTGGGTTCTGGCACAGGCACACTTTCTCCTTTTCACTCTCCTCTTGGCCCATCTGGGACATGTCCTTGGTCACAATTGCCAATACATTCTGATGACATTCCAGGCAGGCCCTTCTCCTCCATGCCAGACTCTCATGTTCCCTGCACTGTGCACTACCTTCTACAATCTACTTGTTAGAAGGAGTGCCCCTCATTCTCCCAGATCTGTGCCTTCCTGGTCCCCCATTCCAGAGGACCTTGAAACCTAAGCCAGGATCCCAGGAGTCACCTTGGCCTCCACACTCCCTACTCTCCTTCCAAGTTCATCCCATGGGTGCTGTTAACTACAATATTCTCACAGCGTCCCTGCCTCCCTGTCTCCAGTTTGAGCTTCCCCAGTATCTCTGCTCCCCACTCCAGTGGGGACGATTGCTGGAAATGGAAAGTCTTCCTCCTGACCTCACGAAGCTTCCATAACTAACCCCTGCCACTCAGGAAAACACCGACTCCTCCCTGGCAGAGGGACCGTGGCTCTCTTCCTGCCCCTCTCCAGCTCTGAATTCTATAATCGCCTCCTCTCACTTCCTGCAGTCCTGCCATGGCAAACCGCTCTTGGTGACCCATGTGGCCGGGAGCCTCGGGCCCTTGTTCAGTGAGTGACCTCAGTCTGACCTTCCTCCTCTTTCTCTCTGGACCTCCATCGTCGTGTTGTTGGACACTGTCAGGTTTTTATTCAACATTCAGACTGAGATGAACATACCCTCCTCTGTGGCCCCCGGATAGCGTGCTCAGGCGTGTGCAAGTCTGTGCCCGCATGGTGTTGACCATGGGCTTGGAGGGCGGGGCTGTCTTTCTGTCTCAGGACCAGCTTGCTGCGGGGGTTCAGCCCCGCTTACTGGTAGGAGGCACAGATGGATGAATGAACTGGGCAGTACCTGTCCGATGCCATCTAGTTTCCATCATGGGGTCTAGACCAGAACATAGGTGGGCTCTGCTGTCCTTGTCAGCTGACCCCTTTCTCTGCTCCCTCCTCATTTTCCCTCTCCTCCCCTCCTCTTTGTTCTCCCTCTCCTCCTCCAATCCAAAACGTGCCATCACTCAGACATGGCCCACCCAGCTGACCAAGCCAGATGGTTCCAGGTCCCACCCCACAGCAGATTGGGTGGGGCTGGGTGCTAGCTCCTGGGCCCAGAACAGGGCTCAAGCTGAGATGTCAAAGAGAAACAGGACCTGGCCTCCACTCCCGAAAGCTTTGTACCTGTCTGTGATCCGGTTTCATCAGCAGCTGCTTGTTGAGTGTCCGCTGTGTGACAGGCACTGTGCAAGGACCTGGAGAGAAGGGCAAAGGTGGCATCTGTCTTCAAGGAGCTCACGGACTGACTGATGGGACAGAGGGAAGAGACTCCCCCAACAATAAGTGATTGTAGCCTTCAAAGCTCACCTCACTGTCACCTTCTTTGGTCTCCCTTCACCACTCCCAGCATTCTTGATCTGTCCCCAAGGCCTCCAGTGTCCCCATCTGTCCCCTTGTGTTGATGACCATCATAGTGGTTATTGGAGAGCAGGGCATGAGGGCCATAGGCTCTGGAGAACATTGGTGTGTTGCGTCTGCCACATGCTCTGTTCCTAAGCCTGGCCAAGAGACTTACCTTGTGGGCTCACCTTCCTCACCTGCCCAGCACTACCTCTCTTGGCAGCTATTGAAGTCAAGTGCTTAGACCAGTCCCTGGCACACAGCAGGTGATCAGTAAACGAGAGCTTTTCTGCTTTCCTCCCTAACCGTGAGTTCTTGCAGGGCAGATCTTGTAGTCATCCTCCTCCTCATACCCATAGAGGAGCTCAATAAACCTATGGGATGGAGGATGAGAGAGTGGATCCATGAGAGAATGGATAAAGATGAGTCATGGGGATGAAAGAGGTAAGGAGGTGCACTGCAATGAGATCACCCAGAGAAGGGGTGTCCCTGGGCTGAGGGAGGGACCTGGGCCAGAGGAGGTCCTCAGAGCTGAGTCCCATGGCTGGTCCAAGGCCCCGGGGGTCCATATCCCAGGCTTGCTGGGTTTGGAGCAGCCCATCTCCCGGTCTATCCCAGGCCAAGGCTCTTTTCTGAGCTTGTGTTGAGGAGCCTGGTGGGGTTTGAGGTTAGTGGTCCATGTGGAGCTGTGAAATGAGCTGAACCCTGGGCCCGGTGGGGGCTCTGGTCTGGGACCCTTTTACCCAGACAGGGAGGACCCTGAGAAGCTGGGCTCCACCCAAGGTTCTGTGGCCCTATCGGGAACCCCAGGGAAGCTGGGAGGGATGCACAAGAGGGGCTGTGCCGGCCAACCCAGGAGCCTTCCCAAATTGGGAAGAGGTGGCCGCTGAGGGGTGGGACTTTCCAACCGCTGTTTTCTCCCCTGTCATCTGCAGGAGGTGGCCACTGGAGGGGGGGGCAGCTTTATCAAGACTGCTGGGTCTATATTTCCCTCCCCGGTAGGTCAGGTGCCCCCGCCCACCCCAGGCTCACACCCCTGCTTCTCAGGGCTGTGGCTTCAAGCATCCGGCTAGGTTCTGTCATGATTGTCACTGAGCACACATCAAGGCAAGAGATGCCAACCCAGAGGGGGTAAAATAAAGGGGGGAGGAACAGTGTGTTTAGCACTTGACTCTTTACAGAGCTCCTTTTTATTCATTTCATCTTTAGAACAAGCCCACGAGTTGGCACTGTTGTGCCCATTTTACACCTCCAAAGACTGAAGACCAGCTGGTGAAGTGGCCTGTCTATCCTGACAGCAGAGATCTGTGCTTTCCAAGACTGTGGTTGGCCTTCCATCAAAGTTAAGTGAAAGAGGTGAGGCTCTCTTCTAAGCCCTCCAGTGCTCAGGGGACAAAGGCACCAACCTCAGAGTGTCCCTGTGGCGCCCCAGTACCTCAGAGTTGGTCAGGCTCCAGAGGCCAGCGCCACCAGCCACACGATGGGTGCCACACGAGGGTGTCTAATGGCTGTGTTGTCTCCGTGGCTCCCAAGTTTTTTGGCCACCTTGCTCTGCACCAGCCCCAAAAGGTGCCTCCCTCTCTCTCAGGCTCCACCCCACCCATGTGGCAGTGAACTTCTGCCCCTCCCTGATGGGGTTGCATGTCCTGCCTGGGCCCTGCAGGGGGCAGGCTCACCCCAGGAAGCAGATCCGTTCCTTTTCGGCCACCTGCTGGGACCCAGGCTGCAGGGACAGAGCCCCAGACCAGATCCTCTCTGGGCTTGGAGGGCCTGGCCAGTCCCCAGCCTCGTGTTGGGCAGCTGGGCCCTCTGGTGAACAGGGCATGGCGGAGGCTAGAATTGTCTCCCCAAGACCCCTTGGGTGCCTCTTGTCTCTGTTTTGTGTGGCAATGTTTGAGTGTCCACAAAAGACCCAGAGTGTGAGACAAAGTGTGCCTGGGGCTTTCTGGGAAGGGGAATCTCATGACTTTCCCAAAGGAAGCTTGAGGGAAGAGGAGGAAGAGGTAACACAGGAAGGCTGTGGTCAAGGAAGTGTGACTATGTATGGTTCCATGTTTCTCACATCTGCTGCTGGGGCCCTTCTTGTCTCTCTGCCTGGGTCAGCAGGGCTGCCCGGGGACCTGCCTCCTATAGGATGGTGTTCCTGGGGCTGTTAGTGGCTAGAGTGGATCAGGGTATGTGGGTGGTGTCCCTTCGAGCAGTTCCCCTGCAAGAGCTGAGCATACATCAGACTCCATCCTCCTGCAGAGGCTGGGAGGGGTCAGGTTGGTGGGTGGGGATGGGGGCCGTTGGCAAAGCGCTGGTGTTCACTCTTCTGGCCCATTTTTATGAACAGCCATAATAACTCTGTGGCTTCTTTTATCCAAGGATCTCAGACTAGTTTGAAAGTGGAACCCACAGTATAAAGCATAGTTAATTACAACCTGGAGCCCACAGTCTGGTTTGCAGACATGCTGTCGTGAGGAGATTCTGAGATCAAGTGCACACCAGGTCCTGTAAATGAGGACGATGGAATCCAATTAAAGAGGTTATTTGGGAAACTGGCTTTGTAGTTCAGTTAAGTGGTACCTGAATCGAGGGGACGCGGGAGACTGAGGTGCCTCTTCTTTCTCCCAGTGGGCTTGGCCACGTGTCTCCCACAAACCACAGGCTCTCTGGGCACATTGGGGAGAGCAGTGACAGCTCTGGAATTTTCCATAAAAGCTGGGTGGGGGGAGTTAGGGGCTGAGTGGATCTGAGCAGGAGGCCCTGGACTCTTCCAGATGAGAGCTGTCAGCTGACGCAGCTGTGCAGGAAGAGCTGACTCTAGGTGAGAGACATGGGTCCTGGGATGCTGCAGGCAGAGCCTGGAGAGAGAACCACAGAGGTATGGCTGAAGATTGGGGTCAAGGTGGCTCTCTGGGCCTCCTCCAAGGCCACAGCGTTTGGAACAGAATCCTGAAGCCTTGGGCAATTGCCAACATTACATCCCAGGGAGAGAGAAAGTACCTTTGTATTTTGGGGAGAAATAAGAGTTCTGGGGGAGTTCCAGGGCTGGTGGAGTTTCACGGGCCTAATGTGAGTGAGGTCCAGCCCAATGGGGATTCAGGGCCATGCAAGGAGCAACAAGCTGGGAAACCCCATCCCCAGGAGCCCTGTAGAGCCCTTGAGTCCCCGAAGGAGCCACCGCTCAGGGCCATGGCTCTCTTCAGCTCTCCTGAGGCCCTTGAGCTTGGGCACTGGGCCCTTTAGAGGGGCAGTCAGGGAGTGGGGGAAAGACCTCTTTGATGTCCAGACTGTCCTAAGCCTGGTGAGGGCAGGCAGCAGCAAGGGGTAGGTGGAGGTCTGGGCCACAGGTTGGGGGAGTGGAAATGAGCAAGGAGGGACTTGCCAAATCCTGCCTAAGAAGATCTGAGTGAGTCACCTGGCTCAAGGCAGCTGCTCTGAGGGTGGAATGGCCCTGAGGTGCCCAGCACGAGAGAAAGGACAACCCAGCAGGGTACATCTGAGCCCTGCTCGAAAGTTGACAGCCCTGCCCAGTTAATTTGGAATTGCAGATAGACAATAGAATAATTTTTAGTACAAGTATGTCCCAATATTGTATGCATTTTTATTTGCTAAATCTGGCAACCCTATCCTTAGCAGGTCTGGAAATAGCTCTGAGCCTCCTATCATCTAGATAAAGAAGCAAGAACTTTCTCTGATTCTTTGGACAAATCAAATTGGTGGCTCAAATGTCTTAGTTGAAGTTTTTTTTTTTTGTTTTTTTTTTTGTTTTTTTTTTGTTTTTGTTTTTTTTCCCCTCCCATAATGCTTCCTTCAAGTTTGTTCTCCTGTTACTGCATGTCTGCACTAGAGCCCAACAGCTAGCAGGAACGGGCTTTTGATGTGGTTATTAGACACAGAATATATAGTAACTGCTTTTCGGGGAGGGGGCAGGAATTCTGGGTACTTTGTTGCTTGAATAAATGGAAAAAGCAAGTTGTGTGGGGGGAAGAAATGAAGATCAGTGCCGGTCTCCCCATTTCCGGCGGAGTGGGTGGGTGCTGGGTAGGGTCCAAAGTGTTGAAGACTTGGGATCAGTATTTCTTCTTTTTAAAACATTATTTTTATTAAAAATTTTCTTAAAGTTTTTATTTCTTTAAGTGATCTCTACACCCAACATGGGGCTTGAACCCACAACCCCAAGGTCAAGGGTCACATGCTCTTCTGACTGAGTCAGTCATGTGCTCCTAGGATCAGTATTTCTTAGATGCCTCTTACAGTGGTAAATTCTGCAGGATTTGTGTGTATAGGCATCAGAGAACAAATAGGTACCAGGAGAAAGCCAGGAAGCACTAGCATAAGCCAGCAGTCCATTCTGAGAGAGAGAGAGAGAGAGAGAGAGAGAGAGAGAGAGAGAGAGAGAAAGACATTGTGCTTCTGGAATAATCTTATTCCTTCGGGTGCGCATTTGTAGGTGACCTGTCTGCCCCAGGGTCCGTGGTCCATTGTCTGCTTCCTCCAGTGCCTTTGGTGGTGGCAACTGGTACCTTTTAACCACGTCCCTGAGAAGCAGGAAAAGAGAGGCCCTGATTTCTTCCTTGGGCACACTGTCACGGGCTGTGCCTGGTCCCTTCTGTGTTGAAGGGACTAACTCAGGCTTGATTTCTTGGGTTGTTGCCTACAGAGAACCTTGGGTTTCAAACGGAAGCTCATTTGGGAATAGAAACTTCTTTTTACTGAAGAAGGACCCACACATTCAGCAGCTGATTTTGAACTTGGTGGCCTTCCATGGCGGGGTTGGGAAAACTAGGGCGTTTTATGCTCCTGCAGCAGCATCTTCCCTTCTCCTCTTGCCCCTGAAGGAGGGCCACGTGGGCAGAGTGTATCCTGTCAGCTCTGTAGCCCTAAACCCAACACTTTTTGCCAGCAGGAATTTGGGGTGGCTTTGGAAGCTGCTAGAATAAGGGCCAGAGGCCTAGTCTGGGGGCCCTGATGCTCTGGACACAATCCCAGCCACTGTCTTCCATTTTACAACTGGGCTTGTCCACTATCCCGTGAAAACAGGGCGAGTGGTCTGTGCCCTTGGATATAGCATTTGACTGGGGCTCAGACTAGATGGGTTCTAGGAATAGTTTTGATCTCTTAAATCCATGACCCTAGTTTCTATTTATCCAATCTGTTTTCATTTACTTCTCACAATCCTGTGAATGTGGTGCTTCTTGGGGAAATCTGAGACTCAGAGGGACTGAGCAGCTTGAACTGAGGTCTGGCTGCACTCAGGCCCAGGGCCCGCCCATGCTGTCCAGCCTGACACTATCTGAGCCCCTTCTTTTGCAAGGCTGTCCAGGCTCAGGTGGCCAGAGATGTCATTTCAGCTTGGACATGCTGGTATGCCCACTCAACATCCCGGGGATGCTGTCCCTCCGAATGGTGGCTTCTGGGGAACATTCTTGGGCGGTGGCTTATATGGCTTCTGCCTGTGAGGGAAGGCCAGGAGGAAGCCCGTGCCATAGTTCTGGTGGTATGTAGGCTGGAGGCAAAGGGTGACCTGGAGTCCAGGGGAGTATGCAGACACAAAACAACGACAAGAGAAGAAACTCAGTGTCATAGCTTGACTGTAACTCCTCTTTACTCTTATTCTGTAGGTCAGTGGCAAAGAAGGCATGGTGGTTGTGAGGGATGGTGAATGAGTCACAGACATATCTGGGTGGCTCCTCGCCTGCACAGGAAATGCCTATAATGTCTGAGATGGAAGGGATTCAAGCTTGTCTTATCTAGGCCCTTCCTGTTCAGACTGGGGTGCTGGGGCCCAGGGTGGATGGGGCTCACTCAGGGAGTTTGAGGCTGAGTTTGGCCTGGAGTCCAAGCCCCTGACTCTTAGCCTCGCATATTTTAGATTAACATCAGAAAGAATGGTCTCGGAATAAGGACTCTATTTTGAAATAAGGCCTGATGAGTGGGCACTCCAGGTTTACCTCACACTGAGCAGGTGGGTTTTCTCCAGGGTTGGGGAGTAGGGTGGGCAGATCCCCGGGCCTGTGCTGGGAGGTGAGTAGCTCTGTGAGTCCCGGCTTCTCTTCCTTGGTACAGGTAGAACATCTCCTCCACGTGATGGTCTCAGCGCCTGCGTGGAAGAAACAGAGGAATTCCTCCCATGAGGCCCCCTCCACACTTCCCTGTGAGACGTGGCCTTGTGGTCTACAACATGGAGAAAAAGCAGGGGACCAAGAGGGGTCAAAAGCCCTTCTCTGGCCCTCTTGTCACCTGCTCCAGGAGAGGTATGTGCCTCTCCTCATAGTTTGGAAGGCACCTGCCTGGACACTCGCCCACGGTGGTCCTCCAGCTGCACAGGCTGAGAGTGACGGGAAGAGCCAGAGCAGCAGGGGCCCTGAAGGAAACCTAGCATCCAGCATCCTCTTCACATACTGATGGTGCAGCAGAGGGGCTTAAAAAACCCAGAAAATGGGAACATTTCCTTCAGATGCCAGCCACCTGGCACCCCGGAGAAGAGCCATGCCGGGGCTTAGTGAGGGCTCCCCTGGGAGTGAGCCCTGTGTCGCCAATGAGGTAAATCAAAACCTGGGTTCTGGAGGGACTTGTCCGAGTGGGCCCTGTGAGATAGCCAGACTTGGCACCGATTTCCCTAGAAAGTAAAAGGCCGTGTCTATAGAGGTCTGATCAGAGCCCCTGTCCCTGTCCTGATGGTTCAGTGGTTCTCAAGCAGGGTAGTTTTACCTCCCAGGGGACACTTGGCAATGTCTGGAGACAGTTTGGGTTGTTCCAGAGTGGGGGAGGAGGTGGCTATTGGCATCTCACAGTGCATGCCCCCCGTGAAGAATTCTGTTGTCTACGATGTCAACGTGCTGAGCCTGAGAAACCCTGAGGGTCTGCCAGGACAGTAGGGATGACAGAGTTTCTGTAAGGTCCCTGCTCTCAGGCCTCCCGTCAAGGTGCCCACTGTGCTGGGCAGGGCCTGGGCACCACAGCCAACCCTCCTGAGTAATTCCAGAGAGAAGCTCATAAAGCATTTTAAGAGGTTGCTAAATTACAACTTCAGAAGCACATAAATGCTTCCATAAACGCCAGCCTTGCAAACCAAGTCTGTGTGGGAGAAGAGCGAGCAGGTTGCCTGAGCCTCGGAAATCCCACTTTGTGAGGCGGAAGAAGGAATTTACTTATGGCAATGAATTCTCAGGTGCCCCTCCCAGCTTCCTTGACTATGTGGTAGTGCATCATTTGTTCTTATTCCTTCCCTGCCCATCTCTCAGGAACTAGGGGGTCAGTGCAGACTGCCCCAGGATCCCAGGTCTACTCTTCTAGGTTTGGAGAACTGTGGCTCATGAAGGAAACTGCTCTCCAAAGCAACCCCTCTGAGGGCTCACACTCGTGATCCTTGGCTGGCCCCGGCCATAAACCATCATCAAACACTGTCCTGTGTAGGCGGTATTTCTATAGTGCACAGTGGCTTTCAGAAACACTTCCACTTCTGCTCTGTTTGATGCTCCTCATATCTGTGTGAGGCAGGCAAGGTAGGCTGATGACCTCCACTGTCCTGATGAGGACACTGAGGCATGCCAGAGGGAGACATATGCTCACATCCAGAGCCACCATTTGGACCTAGGTCTCTGGTCCCTAAATTCTACACTTGCCCTTGGTTGTGCTCTTGGAGAGAAGCGGTGGGACAGGAGTGTAGGATTTGGGGTCTGAGAGCCCTGGTCTCAGTGCCAGGCTCTGTCTGCCCACCTTGAGCAAGCTTGTTTTTTAGCCATTTGGCATCTGTTTCCACATCGGTGAAATGGAGACAGATTGGCCACCTCCCAGGACTGTGTGAGGAATAGAGGAAGTAACTGGGACCTGGTACAAGGAGCTCCATGACTTGTAGTTCCCTTTGTTCCCTTTTAACCATCCCAGGGGTTCAGGCATCCGTGAGTACGTGTGAGCGCTGGGGAAGTGGATGGGGGCAACAAGTGGGCTGACCAGGATGCTCAGGGGAAGGCGAGAGAGAGAGAGAGAGAGAGAGAGAGAGAGAGAGAGAGAGAGAGAGAACCAAATGCCATTTGTAAGGCCACTCCCAATTTATGGGATCTGGTGCAAAGACTTTGAAGAGGCAATAAAAGTCATATTCTGCCAGGAAATGACAACAGACAAGAGTCCTGACTTAGCAAACAAAATTAAAAAAAAATTTTTTTTTATAAGGTAAGAAATTCTGGATGGGTAGCAAAAATCACATTCTAATGAGATTAGCTTTCTGGAAGAGGAATAGGCTTTCCCAAGACTGACATGCCAACACCCCATAGAGAGTGTGTATAAATACCCCAGAGAGGCCTTGAGAGCCTAGAACCTGAGCTCCTCCCTGAGCTGCAACTTGTCTCTGCCAGGATCATGGCCACCCAGGTCTGCGCCCCGGTCTTCTCCTCTGGATCTGTCAAGGGCTTGTGCAGCCCAGCAGGCGGCCTCTCTCGGGTGTCCTCCGTCCGCTCTGTGGGCTCCTGCAGGGTCCCTAGTCTTGCTGGTGCTGTTGGGTCCACCTCCTCCATCAGGATGGGCCTTTCCAGCCTCGGGAGCTGCTTCCCCAGCTCCTACCTGTCCGCTGGGTGCCACCCCTCTGGCTTTGTCGGGAGTGGGGGCTGGTTCTGTGAGGGCTCCTTCAATGGCAGCGAGAAGGAGACCATGCAGTTCCTGAACGACCGCCTGGCCAACTACCTGGAGAAGGTGCGCCAGCTGGAGCGCGAGAACGCGGAGCTAGAGAAACGCATCCGGGAGTGGTATGAGTCTCAGATCCCATACATCTGCCCAGACTATCAGTCCTATTTCAAGACCATTGAGGAGCTCCAGCAGAAGGTAACGGGGACCTGGCCCCTCTCCAGCATCCCCAGTCCCTGGCGGGGGTTGTCTTATCCCAAGGGACTACCCACTGATGGTAGCTCTCAGGGAATTCTCCAGAATTCCAGGGCAAGCTCCTCTGTCTGGGGTCCTGGTTTCCTGGGGGGACCCAGACGTCTGTGCGAGTCTTTTGCTTGATTATAACTATGCCAGCCATCTTTCTCCTCCCTTTGCTGTCCCAGCTATAGGAAGGGCAATAGCATACACCCAGTCCCTGTTGGATGCAGGTGCCGTGCCTGATGCTTTGTGTCCATTGGATTATTTATTCCTCATCTTGGGGAGATGGGTATTACTGACCCATTTAACAGATACAGAAGTTAAATATCAGGGTGGTTCAGTAACTTGCCCAAGATCGCACAGCCTCTGAGTGTTAGATGCAGAATTGGAATCCCAGTGGGCCTGGTTCTTTCCACCTCACCCTGAGGCATCTTGCTGTGCCACTCTGGGGCCCACGTCTAGGGATGGCCCTCCTGGACCAATGATCCCTCCATAGCGGGGCTCAGGACTCAGGGCTCAGGACTGGGGTGCTGAGGGTACTGGTGGTACTTAGAAACATGGCTTCTGTGAGTTGGGTCATCCCCTCCCACCCACCCCACACTGCTGGGCCATTCTTAGCTCATGGGATGCCCCTTGTGCCTCAGATCCTGTTAACCAAGGCTGAGAATGCCAGGCTAGTCCTGCAGATCGACAACGCCAAGCTGGCTGCTGACGACTTTCGGACCAAGTGAGTGGGGCCCCGTGCTTTCCCTCGCCTCTGTCCCCAGCCTTGGTTGCTGATGAGCTGGGAGGAAGGCCAGATGGAGCCATAAGTGGAATGACAGAACAGGCCCTGGGTCCCTTCCTCAGCGTGCTGCTGACCCCAAATTGGCCCCTGCAGTGGACAGCCAGCAGCCATGCCAGGCTCCTGCCCTGCAGACTCAGCAGGGCTCTGTGTGTGCAGGTACGAGACGGAGCTGTCCATGCGGCAGCTGGTGGAGGCCGACACCAATGGCCTGCGCCGGATCCTGGACGAGCTGACTCTGTGCAAGGCCGACCTGGAGGCCCAGGTGGAGTCCCTGAAGGAGGAGCTGCTGTGCCTCAAGAAGAACCACGAGGAGGTGAGGCTGGTGCCATGTTACCTTCCAGCATTTCCCATCCAGCAGGGAGCCCCTGGTGACCCTTGGGCACAACGATGGTGACCATTCCCCCCACAGGAACTCCAGCTGACATTTGTTGAGGGCATACTGTATGCCAGGAGCTCTCTGAAACACTTTTCACTTTTTAAAAAAGATTTTATTTGTTTTTTTGACAGAGACAGAGAAAGAGCACAAGCCACGGGGAGGGTGGCAGCAGAGGGAGAGGGAGAAGCAGGCTTCCTGCTGAGCAGGGAGCCCAATGCAGGGCTCAATCCTGGCACTCTGGGATCATGACCTGAGCCGAAGGTAGATGCTTAACTGACCGAGCCACCCAGGCATTGTGCTCTCTTCATTTCATCCTCACAATTATCTCATTTTAAAGATGAGAAAAATGAGAACCAGAGAAGTTAAGTCACTTGCCTAAGGTCACACAGATCTCACATTCCTGCCCATGACACTATGCTTCCCTCTGCACACTAGTGCCTGATAACATTTAGTCTATTTGCCTGACATTTGCATCATCTCGTTTCACTCGCCAGAATGCCCAGAGTCAGTGGGTATATGTCCGTGAGGGGTCTGAGGCTCAGAGAAGTTAAGTTCCTGTTGAGGTTACACAGCCGGCCCCTGAGGGAGGAGGATTTGAACCCAGCCACCTGAACCTCAATCCAGCACCCTTTCCACAAACTTAATGCCATTGTGCCTCCTCTGCACAGGAAGTCAACGTACTCCGTTGCCAGCTTGGGGACCGACTGAATGTGGAGGTGGATGCGGCTCCCCCCGTGGATCTCAACAAGATTCTGGATGATATGAGATGCCAGTATGAGGCCCTGGTGGAGAACAACCGTAGAGATGTGGAGGCCTGGTTCAACACCCAGGTGGGGCCAGGGCCGCAGGGGGCCACAGGCTCCTGGGACAGGGGTTCTCCCTGAAAGGAGCTTCACTCGGTCTGACCATGCTCTGGGCCCTCTTGGCTTTCAGACCGAGGAGCTGAACAAGCAAGTGGTGTCCAGCTCGGAGCAGCTGCAGACCTGCCAGACGGAGATCATCGAGCTGAGACGCACGGTCAATGCCCTGGAGATCGAGCTGCAGGCCCAGCATAGCCTGGTGTGTGGCCTCTGCCTGAGGGAGGGACCAGCCTCTGCCTGAGGGAGGGACCGGCCGCAGCCTCCGGCAAGCCCTGACCCACCATCCTCAGCACAGGGCTGATCCTGGGGCGTGATCACGTGGGATATGCAGATACCCAGGGCTACGGGGCTCTGAGTGGGTCTCCTTCCCATGAGCAACCCTTCTTCTTTCCCCTTACAGAGGAATTCCTTGGAATCCACCCTGGCGGAGACTGAGGCCCGCTATAGCTCCCAGCTGGCCCAGATGCAGTGCCTGATCAGCAACGTGGAGGCCCAGCTGGCTGAGATCAGGTGTGACCTGGAGCGGCAGAACCAGGAATACCAGGTGCTGCTGGACGTCAAGGCCCGGCTGGAGTCGGAGATCGCCACCTACCGCCGCCTGCTGGAGAGCGAGGACTGCAAGTGAGTGGCTGTGGGTCCTGGAGACCAGGTGTGGGGACAGGGCTTCCTGGACCAGTCCTAGGGGCCTCGGAGAGGGTGTCAGTCCCTGCAGAGGGTGTGCGAAGGACGGAGAGCCCATCCAAAGCCTTTCTCTAGAGATCCCTTCTCATCCCAGCTTGGTTGTTACACGGGGGAAGCTGCCCCCTCCCACCCCCACAGCTCCTCCTCAACCATGGTGCTTGGCTGGGGGTTCCTCGTCTTCCTCCCTGCAGCCCTTGGGGGTTTCAGAGGCACTGAAGCCATTCCTCGTTGTCACCCACCTATAATCACTCTATCCCCTAAATCTGTTTAATGGGAATCTCAGTCCCTTGCCCCGATGCCGAGTGCACTCTATCTGGTTTCATTTCCTCAGGCTGCCTGCACACCCTTGTGCCACAGAATGCAAGCCCTCCATGAGGGGGCCTTACATCTCCACTGCACCCTGTGCTCCGGCTGTGCCCTGTGGCCTGGCTCCCCAGGTTAGCACCCAGATCCGCACCATCACCGAGGAGATCAGAGATGGGAAAGTCATCTCCTCCAGGGAGCACCTGCTGCCCTGCCCGCTGTAGCCAGCCCACTGGAAGGACGGGCCTGTGGCTCTTGGCTCTAAATGACCCCTTGTTCCCTGGAGGGGCTCCCTGCTCAGCAGACTTTTTTCTACCAAAATACTTCTTATATTGTGTTTCTGGACTTAACTGCTTTTATGCTATGCAAAACTAGGTTCTCCTGGAAATATACCCAATAAAGTGTGTTCTCTTCGCATTGCAAACCTGACTCTGTCTATTCTTGTGAGGTTAGTTAGTGAGGATGTTTGATCAAGGGTCGCAGTAAAGCTGCGGGTTTTGGTCTCAGGTCTCTCTTCCTGGGTCTGAGTGGTAGGAAGTGGGCAATTAAAATATTTAAAAATGGGGATACTTCAGGCCCTGGCCTGTGAGAAAAAATGGGCATAACCATTACCCACAGGCTCGGCCCTGCCCATGGGTACCCGCTGCGGGTGGCCCCCAAAGTGGCAAAGGCTCCTTAGCCAGCCTTCCTTGGTTGCCCTGTCTGGATCTGGGGGCTCCCTCTCCTTACCTTCATCTT
The DNA here is from genome assembly GCA_004023965.1 of Spilogale gracilis. Taxonomy (NCBI): domain Eukaryota; kingdom Metazoa; phylum Chordata; class Mammalia; order Carnivora; family Mephitidae; genus Spilogale; species Spilogale gracilis. The sequence goes on from PITA01010036.1 coordinate 70,039, forward strand.
CTCCTCCTTTGTCCAGCTTCCACCACCCTGCTGGCTCACCCCCAGGCCTGACACTGGTGAGCGTTCAGGAGAGGGGTCTCCAGGAACAAGCAGGGGGATGCAAACAGGACAGACTACCTCAAGGACGGGAACTCGGCGGTGAAAGCAGGAGGGCCATTTGACTCCCAGTGCCAGACGCAGGGCTGAAGTGAAGGGCAGACAGGGAGAAGGGGGAGGGAAGCTCACTGTGGGGGAGAGGGCAGAGTGCCCCGAATTCTACTGGCTGAGCTGTGCCCTTCTGGGAGTCCAGCCTAACTGTGCGGGGCCCTGGACACTCCTGTGAGCAGAGAAGCATGGCTGTTAGAAGCCTGAGAGCCCCATAATTTATGTTTTTTTCCCCGATTTATTTTTGTGGAGGACGCAGGGCCGGAGAGGACAGCAGCTTGCTCCGGGCCACACAACAGGGAGTGGCAGAGAAGAGGCCATCATGTGGCCATTCTGATTCCGACGCTGGTGCTCTTCCCAGCACTATCATCTCACCCTCCCCCCCAATCGTTACTACCTCTGGATAAAGTCGGAGGGGCAGCCCTGCCCTGCCCTACTTTCCTCTCTGCTCCACACCCCTGAGTCTGCCTCTTGCTGTTTGGCCTGAGACTTCGGAGGGGAGGGGTGAGCAGCTGGAGGTGCTCAGAGCACATCCCATAACTGTGTGCTGGTGCACGGAGACAACCACACAACCAGGGATGGGGCTGTTCTGACTACCATCGAAGCCACCCTCCTCCTGCTGCTGCAGGCACATAGACCGCCCACACAGACCTGCACACAGACCATCAGACTGTGTCCTGACCAATAGTCAGAGCCATCTCCTTCCATTTCACGGTGCGTTCTCTTTATGGACACACTCTACAGAGCATGGGGTGCCTCATCTCAGGGGCTCACACTGCCCCATGGGATTGTGGGTGCTTTCTTTATGTAGCTTCGCCTAGCTTTTTTTTTTTTTTTTTTTTTTTAAGATTTTATGTATTTATTTGACAGAGAGAAACACAGCTAGAGAGGGAACACAAGCAGAGGGACTGAGAGAGGGAGAAGCAGACTTCCCGCCGAGCAGGGAGCCCGATGTGGGGCTCGATCCCAGGTCTCCAGGATCATGACCTGAGCTGAAAGCAGTCGCTTAACCAACTGAGCCACTCAGGCTCCCCTTCGCCTAGCTTTTTATGAAATTTTTGGAGCATCTGCACTGGTTAAGTAAGCCCTCCTATCCTCAACCTCGTACCCACCCTTAGCTGAGTTCCAGCTTAAAGCCCGCACCACCCAGCAGACTAGAACTTAGCACTGCTGGAGGCCCACACCAGCACAATGAGTGGCAGACTTAGGATGCCCTCTCAAGCTTTTGACACCCATGCCATTGCTCTTTTCTTGACAGCAAGAGAGAGATGATGTAAAACATTATATTTTATCGAATTTCCCCAGAGTGAATATAATCCTTTCTTTCAAGGTGGTTTTGATCTTGTTTATACTTTGCCAAGATGCCATCTGACTCATTGATACATGCTCAGATCAATTAGTCAGTCAACGGATATATGCTGAACACCCCATGTGTGGAAAACCCAATGTTGATGCAGGGGCACATCTAGGGAGAAGTGGGGGTGCCGGGAAAGCAGCTGGACCCCATGTGGAATCGCAGACCTTGTCCTCAAGAAGCTGATGGCCTAGCTGAAGAGATGACGCCTACATTGCCACCCAGTACCAGGCATGGAAGTGTAGGTGTGGGACAGGCTCTTGGGTTCTCAGGATGGGGAGAGAGATCATGGAGAGCTGGGGATATAGGGGAGATTTGGAAGTAATGGGGGGCCTTAAAGGATGGGTAGAGCAGGAAGGAGGAGGGCAAAGGGTTTTGGAGCATGGCCAAGAGTACTCATGGCATGTTCTGGAAACATTACAGGCCCCATCTCAGTAGAGTGCACAGGTCCTGGAGGGAAAATAATTCGGAGACTTACTAAGCAAGTAAGGGGTTCCAGGTAATTATTTTGTTCTAATAAAAAGAATGCTAAGGAAGAATGGAAATAGCCCAGAATGATTTAGAGGCTACTTCATAGCTTTAGAAATATTACTTATACATTTTTTTAAAGGTTTATTTATAAGAGAGAGTGATCAAGCAGTGGGAGGAGCAGAGGGAGAGGGAGAGAGAGAATCTCCAGGAGACTCCCTGCTGACCATGGATTCAGACGTGGGGCTTCATCTCACGACCTTGAGATCATGACCTGAGCTGAAACCAAGAGTTGGAGGCTCAACTGACTGAGCCATCCAGGCACCCCTAAAAATTTGTGTTTTATATGTGTTTTATAAAATTACCTAAAAAAACAGGGGGCGCCTGGGTGGCTGAGTTGGTTAAGCGACTACTTTCGGCTCAGGTCAGAGGTCAGAGACCTGGGATCGAGCCCCACATCGGGCTTCCTGCCCTGCGGGAGGCCTGCTTCTCCCTCTCTCAGTCCCTCTGCTTGTGTTCCCTCTCTCGCTGTGTTTCTCTATGTCAAATAAATAAATAAAATCTTTTAAAAAATTACCTAAAGAAAACTAATCAAGATTTTTTTTTTTAACCCATGCTTTCAGCACAGAATCGGCTTGTGGGCCTATCTCCCTCTGGTAGAATGGCTTTGGCCCAGAGAACAGTTTGTTAGTGTTAGTGTGGGTGGGCACCGCTCCCCTACACAGGGCTGCCTAATCTCTTTCCATCTCTGAGCCTCAGTTTCCCCATCTATAGCAGTAGAGATAGTAAGACTGACTTTTTTCTCCTTCCTACCTTATTCCTCCCTCTCTTTTTTTAATGTTCCCTTTCCCTCAAAATCCTTTGCTTTCTTAATTAGCACAATTCACCACAGGTGAAGCATTCACTCATTTACTTTTTCCCTCTGAGATATCTGGAAGTCAGTACTGTGCTCAAATGATAGAGATTTCAAGAGAAACAGGAGGTTTGTCTGTGCCCCTAAGAATGTACAAGTCTCCCTGGGAAGATAGGGCTCAAACATGAGACAATGTGAGGGCATCAGTGAAGGGAGGGCCAGCCGATCAACCATCGCTCACTGCTTGGGTATTCAGAGCCAGGAGGGCAAAGCAGGGCCGGAGCAGGGGTAGGCTCCGGAAACGTTCCAAGCCTCAGTTTACTCATCTACTAAATGGGGCTATTGGCGATGCTAGTCTCACGAGATTGTTGTGAGCAGTGAATGAGACAATGCCCAATGCCTGGAGACGGCTCAGCATGGGGCCTGGCAGTCCTCAGCACTTAGTGACTGACGGCTGGTACCAATTAGCCTTGTCAGTAACTGGGCCGTGTGGGGGAGACAGACCCGTTCCGGGTGGCACAGGCGTGCAGCTCTGCCTAGGAACCCATGTGACCCCAAAGTCTGTATAAACAGCATGAGATTTCCCAGGCCCTAACTGCTGTGGCTTTTCTGGGTCCTGGGGATCCCGGTTGGCCCTCACTGAGCCCAGAGCATGGGAGGCTGCGGCTTAGCCGGGCTTGGGTGGAGTCCTGTATGCACATGGATGGGACACATGAACGCCAAAGGAGGCTCATCTGGCCGCTCAGCTCAGCTTCGTCCTTTGCACGGGAGCATGGATTTCCAGCGAGGAGAAGGTGAGGCAACCGTGGGCCCTGGGACTGTGTTGGGTGGGTCCTGGTCACATCAGGCTCCTGGGTGTGGAAAGGGCATGGTGACTCATGAGAGTTCTAGATCTGAGGCCCCCCCAACACAGGCTCTGGCTCAGAGCCTGTCTGCACGCCCCAGTGACAGCTTCTTAGCATCGTCAGCTTGACTACAGCAAGACTCCACCCATGTGGGGACCGTCGTCATCACAGTGGTTGCCATTCCCGTGCACTCACCATGAGGTGCCATTCTAGATGTTTCCCCGGCTCCGAGGTGGGGGCGATGAGCCCGGGCTCACAGGAAAACACGAGGGTGAAGTGAGACCCAGCATGGCAGAGCAGTGAGCCCTGTTCTGGGAGGGCTGCAGGCGCTCAGCCCACAGCTGTTCTCCTGAAAAGAAGGTAAAAACCTATCCCTGGAGGAGTAAGCACGACCCTGTACCACAGGGCCTCCTGGAAGGCAAGTGGCACGGGGCTCCTCCTGATGAGGCCGCGTCTGCAGCCCCACCTGCCCTCTGGCTCAGCTCTCGGCCCCTCTTCCATGCCTCACATTGGGTTTTCTGGAAAAATAAAAATAACCCACCCTTGTCAAGCTTTCTGGACATCAGCCCAGAAAACTCCCATAGCAGAGATGAAACTCTGGAGTTCAGACTGTGTTTTCTGTGGAGGCCTGTGATCATCCCCCCCCCCCCCCCCC
>PITA01010037.1:0-60730 GCA_004023965.1 Spilogale gracilis
AAGGGGGCTTGTCGGGAGCCGGGGCTGAGAGTGGTGGGCAAGCGGGCAGTGGCTTTCTCGGGAGCCCAGCCCCTTCCACAGTTCCTGCCATTTGTTCCCGAAAAATAGGGAATTGGTCAATTTAATTGATCCGGGTGAGCCCAGACATGTATTCATATGACGATGGAGTGCCCAGTAAATTTATAATTATCTTCCCCATGCCTTACCTGTTAAACTGTGGGTCAATGACTAGAATTCTCTTTCCCTCGTTTTTGTTTTTTGTTTTTTGTTTTTTTCCTTTTCTTCCCTCCACCCCCTTCGTTTTAAAACAGATCCTCCTTCTACTTTCTAGTCTATCAAAATAGCCAAATAATTAAGTAAGTCTATAGTACGACTTAGGTAAGATCATTTAATTCCTCTCACTATTGTGTGATCAGAGTTTTCTTAATGAGCCAAACAAACGCATCACGGAGAAGAAGCCTCATAAACCTTTATTATCCACGGAGAGCCGGCTGGAAGCTACAGCCTGGTCTGAGGGAGAATGAGTCTCCCGTCTTAGAGAAAAGAAGATCGAAAAATTGCTTGCTGGGGTGGAAAAGAAATGTACAGGAGATGAGGAGGGCATGGTGGGTGAGGGCAGGGTATGAGGGAGAGGGGGTGGGGAAGGAGGAGCCTTGCCCTCTGGCAGGACAGCACTTAAGCCCATGGCCAGAGTCCCCAGGCGGTGTCCCCCGAGGGGCAGCTTCCAGGACATCCATCTCTGCTGTCCGCAGTGCTCAGCACTGAGCTAATGCACCCTCACCAATCAATATGACAACCTGCCCGCTGTAATGTCTGCAAACTCACGGCTCCAGCCGCCTCCGCGGGCCTGGGAGGATCCGTGGACCGAAGCCACCCATGTCCCGCTGCTGCTCAGAAAGACACAAATGCTGCTTCTCTTCCCATGACTCCCTCAGTGTGGGAAAGGAGCCGGAAAGGTCTGAGACGTGCAGCCTGCGGGGGCCGCGCCCCATCGTCTGTCTGACTTGCAGGACAGAGCTTCAGTGAAGTTGCGAATGACTTTTCATGTGGAGTTGTGCGGGGGTGACAGCTGGGAATGCAGGTGTGAGCTGAGACTTCTGCAGCCACCGGGAAGCCCCAGCAGCCTGTGGGTGAGAGAGCTGGGGGCTTTCCAGTACAGCCAGGGTTAGAGTATATGGCTGTTTTAGCGGCTTGTGGCAGAGTGTCTGCGACGCAGAAGATGTCCGTGCTGATCATCTCGGATTATTAATTAAATCTTTTGGGTGCACCTGGGTGACTCAGTTGGCTAAGGAGCTGCCTTCAGCTCCGGTCATGACCCCAGGGTCCTGGGATCGAGTCCCGCGTGGGTTCCTTGCTCAGCCGGGAGCTTGCTTCTTCCTCTGCCTGCTGCCCCCCACCCCCACTTGCACAGTCTCTGTCAAATAAATAAATAAAATCTTCTAAAAAATAAAATTTAAATTAAATTAAATCTTTTTGAATATAGGAGAGGATCAGTACCAGAAATTTAGGATTTGGGGCACCTGGGTGGCTCAGTTGGTTAAGCAACTGCCTTCGGCTCAGGTCATGATCCTGGAGACCCGGGATCGAGTCCCACATCAGGCTCCCTGCTCGGCGAGAAGCCTGCTTCTCCCTCTCTCACTCCCCCTGCTTGTGTTCCCTCTCTGGCTGTGTTTCTCACTGTCAAATAAATAAAATCTTTAAAAAAAAAAGAAATTTAGGATTTATTCATGTGACATTAGACTGATGATAAACGTGCAAGCTGGGTACCTTATTCCTGGTTATCCTGGATTGCCTAAATGGCTCTTATTGTGAAGTTGTCGGGGGCGGGGGTGCTTTCCATGCCCATGGGCAGACTAGGAAGGAGGGCTGGGGACCTGACTGTATTCAAGTTCTATTTTGCCCTCTTTGCTTTCTGGAGAGATAAGAGAAAAAGGAATCTAAAGTCCAGAGTATAGAAAATTTTTTTAAAAATATTTTGCTGGGCGCCCGGGTGGCTCAATGGGTTAAAGCCTCTGCTTTCGGCTCAGGTCATGATCTCAGGGTCCTGGGATTGAGGCCCACATTGGGCTCTCTGCTCAGCAGGGAGCCTGCTTCCTCCTCTCTCTCTGTTTACTTGTGATCTCTCTCTGTCAAATAAATTTTTAAAAAAAAATCTTTAAAAAATATTTTGCTGTTAGGAAACAGTCAACAAAACAAAGAGGCAACCCATGGAATGGGAGAGGCTATTTGCAAATGACACTGCCGACAAAGGGCTGGTATCCAAGATCTATGAAGAACTAGTCAAACTCAACATCCAAAAAGAAGATGAACACATCAAAAAATGGGCAGGAGACATGAAGAGGCACTTCTCCATAGAAGATATACAAATGGCTAACAGACACATAAAAAAATGTTCAACGTCACTAGCTATCAGGGAAATTCAAACCAAAACCACTCTAAGATACCACCTTACACCAGTCAGAATGGCCAAAATTAACAGGTCAGGAAACAACAAGTGTTGGAGAGGCTGCGGAGAAAGGGGAAACCTCTTACACTGTTGGTGGGAATGCAAGTTGGTGCAGCCACTATGGAAAACGATGGGGGAATAAGGAGATTTGGATTGCACAAACTGGCCCCAAACCTGCATTTTCAAATATTCCACTGGCCACTCCTGCTGAGAGCGTCTTGGGGCATGTGTGCCCCACCCTATACGTGGGAGCAACCCTGGTAATGGCTTTGGAATCCAGGGTGATGGAAATTCCTTAAAAGATTAAAAATAGAGCTACTCTATGACCCTGCAATTGCACTACTGGGCATTTACCCCAAAGATACAGATGTAGTGAAAAGAAGGGTCATATGTACCCCAATGTTCAAAGAAGCAATGACCACAATCGCCAAACTGTAGGAAGAGCCAAGCTGCCCTTCAACAGATGAATGGATACAGAAGATGTGGTCCATATATACAATGGAGTACTATGCCTCCATCAGAAAGGATGAATACCCAACTTTTTTTTATCAACATGGACGGGATTGGAGGAGATTATGCTGAGTGAAATGAGCCAAGCAGAGAAAGTCAAGTATCACATGGTTTCACTTACCTGAGGTGCATAAGGGGTAATCTAGAGGACAGTGGGAGAAGGAAAGTAAATGGGAAGTAGAGTAATTTGGGGAGGGAAACGAAACGTGAGAGACTTTGGACTCAGAAACAAGCTGAGGGTCCTGGAGGGAAGGGGTGGGGGATGAGAGAGCCTGGTGGAGGGCACTGAGGGCACCTACTGCATGGAGCACTGGGTGTGGGGTATAAACAATGAATCCTGGAACACTGAAAAAATAACATAATAAAAAAATATTTTGCTGTTAATTCAGAGATGGACTGAAGTTCATTTCTTTATTCGGTAGTGAAAGAGAAGGACCACTAAGCATGGTCCCCATGGCTTCCGTCATTGCTTTACGTCACTGATGAGACACTGAGAGAAGCCTGTTCTCCATCCCACTTTGTAAATCCCTGTGCAGCCCAGAGCACGTCTCCTTGCAGAGGAACAACTCGACCGGCGCTGGAAGGAGGAAATTCTGTCCTGAAGGAAAAGCACATACCTGATCCACACACCGAATACGTGCTGTATACTGAGGAACCCGACGCTCAATCCAGTCTGTGCCCAGTGTGTGTCTTCTCTTCAGATGGGGCTTGGATGCAAGACGGGTGTGAAGCTCATGAGCATCCCGCTCAGCAGGACCTACCGGCCGCGGAAGCCCCGTTCCACAGCATGCACCGACCCATGAACGCTCACCCTGGATTCCAAAGCCATTGCCAGGGTCGCTCCCACGTACAGGGAGGGGCACGCATGCCCCAAGACGCTCTCAGCAGGAGCGGCCAGTGGAATATTTGAGAATGCAGGTTTGAGGCCGGTTTGTGCAATCCAAATCTCCTTATTCCCCCATCGCTTCCCACTATGGAAAATCACTCTTGCTCCCAAATGACATTTGAATACAAGGGTAACAAAGTCCTAATGTGAATGTATAAATTCCGATCTGTTAGGCTCAGAAGTGAGGCAGGGAGATGAGCTTGATAAATATGTTATGTCTCCATGATGGTTCCCTATGTGATATTACTCCAATAAATCATGGAGTTTGAAGGTCATAACATCCGTTCTAGAAGTTAATGGAGTGCCTTGACGTGGGGACATGCTCACGACAGGGCTGATGATGGATGCAGAGGCACCCCCAAGGGGGATGGCTCCCACCCTCCCTCCCTTTACTCAAGACCCCAACTGAAGACCCAGAGGGATGGGGGGTACAGATCACATGGTATCTGGAGGTTACCTTGCTTAAAAGGGGCAACCACTCTAATGACATGTAAGCCTCAGGCCCAGATTTCACATTTAAAAAATTGCATTTCATAGGTGAATGTTGCCAGCTAGAGGAGGCAGCCTTCAGTAATATTAGCATTGCTCCTCCTGCTTTCAAGATTCAGTTTGAATAAGCATCTCAAAAGAGGGAAGAACAGCAGAAGAGATAAATGCTCATTGGCCCTTAAAGATAAGTCTTCTCTTAGCATTTCAGCCCATGAGGAAGAGTGAGACGCTGTTATACTTGAGGGGTCTACCCTCCTGGGAGGTTCAGGAAGATACATGCGAGTCTTTTTCCTTTTTATTTTATTTTTTTCCAAATCTGCAGCAACTGAGGGGTAAACGCTATTGCTAGCATGTGAGCCAGTCAGCCAAAATCACTCAATGAGGGACATTTTTAGAGTGCAAAGCAAGGAAAGCTCCGGATGTTGAAAACCAAGCCGTGGACATGCAACATGGATCTGGTCAAATCCTTCCATTCCTCAGAGACCAAGAGTCCCCCATTTAACAGGTGGCAAATGGTAATAACCACTATCAGCATGTTCCATGAACAAAATGTATTTACCCTTATATTATTGAAAAATTAATATGTATAATTTATATGTGTGTAGACACCAACACCCACACCTCGTGTTGAACTCTTCATAAGAAACATATCATTTAAATGCAAATTGCCATTTCCGTTTTGTAAATAATTCAAGGATGAAGAAGGGCAGTCCTAAGGAAAAAATACATCCCCCCATACATTTTGTGACTTGTAATAATTAAGATGTGTATATACTTTGCATTTACATTGGGTGATTCTTTTTCTTATGATTTCTATTATTAAATACCAATTGTTGTTTGGAATGGTTTAATGGGATAATTTATTTCGGAACACTTGAGTCCGAAAAGTGCTGCTGAAGCCTGAAGGCCGGGGTCCGGATGGAAAGGAGCCAGAAGTGAGGTCGCAGAGACACAGCAGGGAGCTGTGATCACAGGCCGCATGAAATTTATTTCCCATGTGGGGGGTCCGTTTGTTGAAAAGAGTAATAGGCACATTTTCCAAAATTCCACCCTTTGAGGCAATCCTGCCTGGGGTGATTTATTGATGGCTTGGTGTTCAAAGCAGAGGGTGTTCGAGTTAGGGAGACCGAGGTCTGTCTTCACTCTCAGAGGGCAGAAACACACATCAGGATTAGAGGTGATCAATCAATCAATCATAGATCAATCAAAAATACACGCAAGAGAAACTCACCATCAGTTTCATTTATATAAAGCTGTATAACTAGCTTGAATGCTCACCGTGACAGAAATAAATGAATGGGATTCAAGGTAAAATGGCTGTATTGACATGGCAGCTTAAGTCTTACGGAGACCTAGCTGAAAACCTGCATGGCCGTGTGACGGAAGCCGTCCTTACGCATCCAACCTTTTTCTCGTAATGACAGCTTGATGGGCCATGTTCCACTCTGACTTCATGGACCAGATTAGAGGCCATCACCGTGACTGTTGCCCAGGCACAGCTGTGGCCAACTCCTCTACCCTTCTCCCCGAGAGGACCACCCGGGGGGACAGCGTTCTCAGGAGCGAGTCAGCTCATTTTTAGGGAGAACCTGTGCATTTCTGCGGGATCACAGAGCTGCCCTCCGAGGGCCTGCACACAATCACGCACACTATTAGAGACACGGACGTGTCCTCAGGAGATGCCCCGCCGCTCCCGGAGCTATTGCCCTCCTGGACTTGGATCCTACAGGGGTCACCCCGGTCAACTCAGGTTGCAAAACTAATGAGCGGCGACACCGGAGAACCAGGCTCCCGGGACTGAAGGCAGACTCCCCTCTACCAGAGATTCAGCTGCCGCCCAAGGCCCGGCCATAAGGCTCCGGGTGGCAAGTGGCGCACTGCCCGAGTGCAGGCCCGTTTGGGGCCCTGCTGGCTTTGTTCCTTAAAGCCCAGCACGGGGACTGGGGATTATCAGCTCTGTTTCCGGTGAGGACACCAAAGCTGAGGGGAGGGGACAGGGTCAGGGTCACCCAGGGCGTCCTGCAGCTGGTCCTGGGCTGCAACACCATTCTAATAAGGAGTTCAGAGAATTCATCCCAGTTTTTAAGAAATGTACAGAAGCACTAAATCTCAGTATAAGTTGTGGATTCAGTTAAAATGCACACTTGCACACATAAATAACACACACACACACACACATACAAAATGCCCCCAATAAAATTGTAAATTGGGTTTATTGATTTATTTAGTCTTTATTTCCCCTCCATTTCAAACCACAAAAGTAAATATTCCTGTCTGTCAATGTTTGAAAGTGTATTTCTTCTCTTTGCATATCTTTCAAGCCCCAGAAGAGACAGTTCAAGTGTCTTTTGAATGTTTTTATTATGTAAATAACAGAATTGAATGCTATGAATGAAGGGTTTTAAAAAGCAAGAGTGTGTTATCTACCAGGGGCCAGTGAAAGGTGCTGAGAGTGAGAAAGCTCCCGAAGAAAATGCCTCCAGCCCCACTGCCCAGGGGTCTGCACACTAGGAGCAGGTGGGTGAGCCACGAGGCGGAGATCCACACCGTGGCGGCTGTGGATGAGCTGTGCTGTGAGAGGGGACAGGTGGCCCAGCAGCTAGCGTCAAGGACCTGGCTGCAGCCCGCGGAACTTCCGGCGGGGGGACACACCTGCCTGGCTGCCTCTAAACACAGGGAAGCCTCTGGTTTGTGCAACCAAGCACGTGCAGGGGGCTGGAGTTTCATCTTTTCAAATGTGTTCTGTAAGAGTACTCTTCTTTTCATCCTGCCAGAGGTTTGCTGGCCTCTGATAGCCAGACACTTGTCCCCAAGCCCCTGCAGGGCTCGCGATCCAGCCTCTGGAGCCCGCTCCCTGAGCTCGCTGGGCACAGTGCTGCCCGCTGGCTGACACCGGGGTGGGGGCCAGGTCAGCTCTGTGCTCTGGTCTGCAGAGAGACACCGGGTGCTCTGTTCTCGCATCTGCTCATGTCCAAGGTCAGTAGCACAGCAGGAGTGGCTCCCATTCAGGCTCTGCGTCTCCGTCTGGGGGCACACCCCGGGTGCCGCTGCAGGTGACAGCCCCACGTTCCCGGCCCCTGTGGCATCCGGCTGCTGCACAGGCTTAGACGTCAGGAGGGGATCGGGGGCCTGTGCCGTCATGTTCTAGTCACCGCCACCCCATCACGTCCCGTTCCATCCTGTTCTGGTCTGACGCTTGGCTTTGAAGTCATGAATCTGAAACCTTAACCAAGGGCAGCAGAGATGAGGAGTATTTTAACGAATCAACTGCCGGCTGTCCCCGGATGGTGCCCTGAGTCAGTCTGGGGACACTGCATGTTCCTGCTCCGCTGGCCCTGTCTGCACAGACACCTGCTGTCAGGCCCTCAGGGGACTCCCTGGCAGGGTCCTACAGTTAACAACCGTTGGATGGTCTTAAGGGTCTGACATTCTGAGCACTTCTGAGCATCTAACACTCTCAAACCTCTAATGGTCCATAGCTCTGTTTCTGAGGCCTTTTCTCCACGGTGTGCTGGACGGGGGTGGAGTGCCGAATAAGGTAAGAAGTCACCCTTTCTTAATGACACATACGGCACTTTCATCCAATGAAAAGAAGTCCCCTTTGGCACACATTTGACCCCGGGGCCTGTTTTGGGCAGAATAAGTACGGAGAAGGGAAAAATCCAGTAGGTGTGGAACGTGTGGTATACACCCAGGTGACTTCTCATGAGTCTGCTGGGTCCCTTCACTGACCCTACAAGTGAAGCTGAAAAAGAGGACAACGACATGTGTCTTGTGTCAATGTTCAGACCGAGAACCGGCAAACAAACTGTTCCCATCTTGACTAAAACGGTGTCCTGAGGTCTGTTTAAAGGCACACGTTAAACTCATGTGTTAAAAGGGTAGCAGAACACGACACATTTCAAAAGCAATGCATCTGTTCTTAAACGAACATCCTACAAAATAAAGCACCTAGATACATATTGATATCTTTGATCAATAGTTTTCCAGCAGCGGGTCGGATGTGTGCTCTGTCTGTGTGAAGACTGTAACGTCCTTGTGGCCCAGGCTCCTCGGGGTGTGGTCCGTCCTGGGGCCCGGGGCGCCCTGCTTGTGGGGTGATCACTGAGTGCCCAACCGAGCAGTGGAGTGGAAATGAAGAGAGGCCCTCACCACTCCATCCTAGGAAAGGGGGCGCCTAGGACTTGCCTCACCGTTCCACCTGAAGGATCCTTTCCCACGTTTCTCCTCCTCCTGAATTTGAGCCTCCCTCCCTGTGTGCCGCGGGGCCGTCTCAGACGGGGGCAGGTCCTGATCGAGCCCCCCTTCCTGTGTGCCGCGGGGCCCGTCTCAGACGGGGGCAGGTCCTGATCGAGCCCCCTCCCCGTGTGCCGCGGGGCCGTCTCAGACGGGGGCAGGTCCTGATCGAGCCCCCCTTCCTGTGTGCCGCGGGGCCCGTATCAGACGGGGGCAGGTCCTGATCGAGCCCCCTCCCTGTGTGCCGCGGGGCCCGTATCAGACAGGGGCAGGTCCTGATCGAGCCCCCCTTCCTGTGTGCTGTAGGGCCGGTAAGCAGACGGCGGCACGTCCACATAGTTGATCTGGTCAATAGAACCGAGTCTCACTCAGAAAGACTGACGATAAGAGGGGAGACACCTGTGCCTTTGAATTAACTCTCTCTGGAGGAAGAACAGAACAAAACAAAAACCCCAAACCCTCCAATTATAGCCCACAATGTCTTATCAAAAACTAGTAATGCTTTCAGCAACTGAAATATTAAGTCCAGACTTTCTTCATTCACAAAAGCCCCGCGACTCCTCAGGAAATAATCCACGTGGCGGCCACGCTGGAGAGTAAGAGGCGGCGAACTCCCCAATACTGCAAGGGGGTCCCAGGGCGTTTTCTGGGAGCGAGGACGAGGACCAGCTTGGGGGTGAAACGCGCAGAAGAAAGTCCGGGACACTCTGGGCTCAGGCAGAGCTCAGCGCCTGGGTGGGCACCTCCCGCTCGGACACCACCGGCTGGCCTGCAGTCGTGTCCAGCGATGGCATTTCCACGCTGATGACTGCAGCGCAGACGCTCAGGCCGACCTGGGCACGGTGCCCCACCCAGGCCCCAGGCTGCCAGGCTCCTGCAACACGTCCACTTGCACTGAGAACGGGTTGGCAAGCTGCCCTGGGTCCCGGCTCTCGGTTTCCTCGGGGATGCAGAGCAAAGCAGGGTGGGGCCTCTTGAATTTCCTGTAACACTTTGATTTTTCTCCTGCTCTTTAGAGGCAGCTTCTGGAGGGAAGGGCCTGGTTGGCAGAACCAACGCTGGGAAGCGGGGCTGCAGCTGGTTCGGGACCCATCGGGTCGGGTCAGCAGTGGCTGAGACGTGGCAGGCTGTTCTCCAGGCAAGACCGCAGAAAGGCAGATCTTGTGTGGGAGACGACCAGTCGGGGACCTCGGCCCCCATGCATTTGTCCACAGGGTGCGAGCACGGAGGGTGTCCCCCTGGCTACACGCTTTACCCCCCACATCTGCACAGCCAGCGGCTCCTGCGTGTTTGTGTGTAACTTCCGTGAGATCCAGGGCTCCCACAGGGCTCCCGAGACGAGGCCGGCCTGGCTTCTCACATGGGGAAGGGATTTTCCGAAGTTCCCCGTGCTCAGAGCCATGGCGTCCACCAACGGCGAGTGTCCCCTCCGGGAGACCCGGCCACCCCCTCCCTCTGACAAATTGAAGGTGATCAAACGCCTGGTAGAATCCTGATAAAACTCCAGGGATACAACTCTGGGCAAGGTCTGCATAGAATTTTTAATTTTTTTTCAGACAGCCAGATTATTCAAAATTATGGCAATCAGACGCGGGTGAGGAAGAAAAATGATGATATGCTTTAGAGAAGCCACTTAAATGCCACACGTCTCGATAATGTAATGTCTCCACAACTGTTTCTGTTTAAAGCTAATAAAAGTAAACATAAGACATCCCTGTGCTTTCCTATCAAATTTATTACTTTGAGCGACAAAATGACAAAATGATTAGCAGTTAATAAGGCCTTGGCTTAAAAGATTGACTGACATTGCATTACTCATTTAATTTCCGCTTCTCTGAGCTTTTTTTCCTCTTCCTTCCAGCACGGAGGGAATTAATATTATCACATCAAAGGCTTTCCTTTAAATGGAGAGAAAAATCATTTAAGAGGACACAGGCTGTGATGATTCAGACTAGGTTATTTGCACCTTGCATATATAACAATATCACGGAACAACTTCATTTCACTCCGATGGCCGCCCCTCACTAATAGAAGAAATTTGCTTCCCTTCTATCAGCACCATCGTGCAGCGCCCGGTGGGGGAGGGGCCCCAGACGCAAGATCTGATAAGAAGCATATGAACTAGAGCAAGGGCTGGGCCTCCTGACAGGAGACGGATTTCTGGACTAATGCTCAGTATGTAAATTCTTCTCCTCCAGTCTTCTTGCCTCTGCTTTCCTCTCTGTTCCTATTCCATTCCTGCCTTTTTCTTCAAGAACCGAAGGCCCAGAGAGATAACTGCCAACGTTCGTGGGCTTCAGGATGGAATTATATGACACAGCTTTAGTATTTTACTTCCTTCTTGCTGAGCCTTGGCAGACAAATGATAGTAGGGCTGATTTAATGCCTAAAGAAGTGTGTCACATTCTCACAAAGTCGTTGTATCCATGGCTGAAATTGCAAGTGACCCAACGCTTGGCCCAAGGAGCAGCCGATGATCTATTAGCGTTTAGGTCTTGACAGATGGGATGACTGCCCTCTCGAACTGCAACTGTGTTAGAGCGCGCCGGGCAAACAGCTCGCTTGTCAAATGGTATTCTTTCCTCCAGAAAGATGAGGGGGGTGTGTGCTGACCAGTGCGCGGAGGGCGCGTTGGGGGGGCCGGGAGGCAGGGACTACGGCACAAAAGAGGAGGCATCCATCACTAAAGGTCAGGAGGGAGCACTTGGTTACCAAGGCTCCAGGTGGATCAAATCCCGGCGTCAGGGGGTCGGGGGAGGCCAGCAATCAAGGGACACTGGAACAGAGTGCCCCATGTCGGAAGGCTGGAAGACAAGCCTTGTTAATTCAGGAAACCGCGGAGTGGAATTCGTCCAGGCCTGGTGGAAAGTAGCGCCGCTGTATTGTGCCGGCGAGATAAATTTCCCCTGGTCGGCCCGCACGCTGGCCACTGACAGGACACTGCTGTGTGGGGCTCATTAAATGTCCAGCTCACAGGAAATTTTAAAAATTTATAACGCTTCCTATGGATGGTGGGGTCAAGTTCAATGGGCAGGAAAAAACAGTAAAATAGCTCAGGGAATTATTCACAGATTGCTATTTCAACAAGTTAGCATTTTAAACAAAAATTAAGACCACTGTAATGTCTTCTGAGTTATGACCCTAAATCACAGAGATAGACCAAATTTCTTCCCTTCTTAGGACCGATCTCTGTGTTTTCTATGAGCATGTCAATAGGAGGGCCGTGGGGTGCCGGCAGCATGCTTTTACCCAGATTTTATTCAAGTAACTCTTGAGAAAGCAATGTAATGTCTGGTCACTAGTGGTTCTAGAGTCTCAACTTAAGAATTGATGGTTTAGGGGCGTCTGGGTGGCTCACAGGGTTAGGCCTCTGCCTTCAGCTCAGGTCATGATCTCAGGGTCCTGGGATGGAGGCCCACGTTGGGCTCTCTGCTCTGCAGGGAACCTGCTTCCTCCTCTCTCCCTGCCTGCCTCTCTGCCTACTTGTGATCTCTCTCTCTGTCAAATAAATAAATAAAATCTTTTTTTAAAAAATAATTGATAGTTTAAAATGTTATGACCAGGTATTTCTAGTGTCTTTGGATTTACTAATACTGCTGTAAGGTCAAATAAATATTTCCCATGGGAATATGCAATCTCCTCAGTGCATTGCCTTGGGTGTGTCAACACTTTCCAGAATGTATAAGCTCTAATCAGCTATGGTGGTTTAATTAGTACAACACTATGTTTAAAGGTTCAGCTACCATGTCCATGTCTTGCATCAGGGTCTTGTAGTCTCTGAATTAAACAGGAGTTAGTCAATCTTGTTGGGGATCAGAGACAGAACCATCAGGACCCCAGGAGTCACAGAAGAAAGGTAAGTCTCAGTTTACCAACATTCTATTCCTGAAGATGCTCCTTGATTTAATATCCAAAATATATTAGAAACATCTATAAATCAATAGAAAACATAGTAACCCAATTTAAAAAAAAATGGGCAAAGGACTTGAATAGACATTTCTTGAATAGACATACAAAAATGGCCAACGATACATGATAATTGCTCATCACTAATAAATGAAAATCAAAACCATAGTGAGACATCACTTCATACCTGTTGGAACGATTTTTGAAAAAGATCAAAAGAGAATAAAAGTATATGATGCTTTAATAGCGTCGTATGTTGATATGTGGTGACTACGCTTACCATCGTGAGCACCAAGTAATACGCAGAATTGTCGAATCAATACATTGTATACCAAAAACCAATGCAATATTGTATGTTGGCTATACTTCAGTCAAGGATAAAAAAGCTAAGGGAGAGGAGGTGGGGGGAGAGAAAACTTTCCAAATGTTCAATCCTTAAATGCACAGGGTTCCCTGGCCCTGGGTCTGCTCTCAGATGAGCAGGGTGTGGAGACCTCCCTTCTCCCAGGGCTGAGAGCCGCTGGAAGGGACAGTCTCTGTCACTTGGGCATTGTTTTCTGGGGACAGAGGAGTCCAGACTGAGACCTACACACTGCCTAGAGCAGACAGCCTCGTCCCCAACCTCTAGTAAATAGGTAAATCTATCTAATTCCAAGGTAAAGCTTTGGAACTGGTGGTGGGGAAGCATCAAATGGCTTAAAATATATGTATTTTTGGTTTGCTTATGATATGGGGAAGCTTCTTAATTATCCAGTGTAGGGCAATGAAAAGAATTGTTGTCTGAAAAGGATGGTAGAACCCGGACGTATAGAAGCCCTGGTAGAGAAGTCTGAGAAGTTCTCTGCTGCCCACTCTGACCCGGATGGTATGACCCGCTGGTCTATGCGTCTCCTTGGCTGTTCTTCTGAATAGAATGCCACCTCTCAATGGCCAACTCCCACAATTGTGAGGACGTAGCTGTGAAGTTCACTGCACCCAGGGCCGACTTGGAAAATACCTGGAAATTTAGGGTCTGGGAAGAAGGACCAGACAGACGGCAAGTCTGGCTTGGAAACCCCTGCACCTGACAGTTGTGGACGGGGGGGGGGGGCACATGAGCACTGTGGGTGCCCTGAGGGGCGGGGTGAGATGGAAAGAGTCCCTGGCACCAACCAGGAAGCGTCAGATGTCCTGCAGACTGGCACTGAACTCCCCCGGAATCTCTGGGCTGAGTCCCAGACCGGAGCAACTCAAACTGTCACTCTGAGGAGCAGAGAAAGATGGGTAGGACTGGACACTGCTGGGGACGAAAAAGGGGGCAGTGGTTATAGCTCAGGGAGCGGGGAGTCAAGGGGTTGCTTCACTCGTTTATTTTTAATAGGAGCTCCTTAGGGACCCTTGGCTTCTTGGTGGAGGTGGCCTAGGAGTGACAGGGAGGCTGAAGGATGACACCTAGGCATGGAGGACGATTGCGACAAGGCGGGGACTTGTGGTCCAGCCACGTGTCTGAGCAGCGCCTCCCTCGTGTCTTCCCCTGGGGCTCCACAGGACCCGCGGGGCCCCATGCACACCCCAGTCCTTCATGTTGGGGGCTGCTCAGGAGCTCCTGGGGGGAGGAGGACTGCAAGAGAGTCCTGCCATCCTGGGGCCCTGCGGTCCAGCTGATGAGGGAGATGAGTGTGAGGACCAGCCAGAGGCAGAGTGGAGGTCCCAGGAGTGGAGATGGTCCAGGGATCCCCATGAACATGGGCGGAGGTAATCCGGGCTTCTGGAAGGGAACCCTGCGCTCGGGGTGTGCCAGCTGGAAAACCTGCCCGGCGAAGGCTGTCATCAAACAGCCCCCTCCACAGCGCACGACACAGTAACAGCCCTTTCCTCGGTGTTTAAAACAGCGATAATCGGAGTTCTGTGTGGGCGGCCATGCCAATCCTGTCACAGGAACAGGTGGCCATAAACAAAGTCAAATGCTTGGACAGAAGGTAGACCACGGGAGAAGGCGTCGAGGCGCCGGGTGGCGGGGTCTCCAGGTTCCATCTTGGTGGCCATAAAGGTCACCATCAGTTTACTGCTTTTAGTCCCAGTGGTGGCGCTGGACACAGGGTGACGGCTCTTGAACAAGTGAAGGACCCCCGAGGAAATGCTCTGTGGACGATTAAACGCACCTGCCATTTTAAGTGTCACCAGCCAGGCTGCAGCGAACCTTGAGCCTTATGAACGCCTGGATATGGTCGCTGGTAGTTTCACCCAGGGTTCATCAAGGATCTCTTTTACTCTAGCAAATTCCATAAGATCTGTTTCCCTCTCTTTCATTAGCTAATTTGTTCTTGCCTGCCTTCCCAGGAATGCAGATCAGCCTGGGAGAATAGGCACGTTTCTCCTGCAACCTCCAGTTTTCCCACTGGACCCACCAGGCATTTCTCAGTCTTTTAAGCTGTCATTTGTGGTCCCTGGGTATCCAATCTGTTAAATGAATTAGCCCTCTATTGTTCTGACTTGGAGCTGCATGACCTGCGTGTCCTGGCCTGGCATTTCCCCCACCGGTCCCCATCCATTACCTGCACACAGCCTGGTCCTGGGGCTGTGAGTCACCCGGGAGCCGGGGGACCTGGGGAAGCAGGGGGGCCTGGGGGAGCAGGAAGCCGGGCTGGCCTTTCTCTTCTCCAAGCTGGATGCTGCTGCCTGTGGCTCAGGTCGGCCCACAGAGCAACTGCGTGGGGCCACAGTGTCGGCTTCAGTGGGACCCTCCACCCTTCTCCTTTTCTCTGAATCTACCACGGATGCAGAGAGTGCTTTAAGTTCCAAATACTGGATATTCCAAATAAAAGTCCAGTTATAACACCTCAAATCAGTCAGGAATGCATTTATTTTTTTTAATAATTTATTTTATTTTATTTTTTTCAGTGTTCCAAGACTCATTGTTTAAGTACCACACCCAGTGCTCCATGGAATACCATGGTGCGTATTAAGGAATGCCCCGATGATAGGTATTTATTCTCATTGTACGTGAGCTAGGTGGGCAAGAGATAGGTAGGAGAGACAGCTCTGACACGGAGCTCACGGCTGGGGGTCCCCTGCAGCACCCTGCCTCTTCCACTACTGTTTCTTCCTCTGACCTACAGTTCCTTCCACTTTACATTTTCCTTTTCCCCTCTATTGCCCACTTTTGGGGCTGCATTTCCTACATCTCCCCTCAGGCATGGGCTGAAACGTCTTGTAATAAATACAAGCTCCACCCAGAGTGCTCTTTCTGGACCAGTCTCCCAGCCAGGAATCCGATATGCTGTCTCTCACATGCTTCTGAAACAGGGGAACGGTTACATCTTACAGATGGGGACATCGAGGCTGGAGGAGATCAGCTACTTGTCCGAGGGCCCACGAGCAGCCAGGGCTGGGCAGAAGTGGCACTTGAGGCTGAACCTCCCTTCGCACAAGTCTGCATCGAGATGGTCCTTCTGGCCGCCGACTCAGAAGCTGACGTGCTGCATGGGCGACTTGCTGCTCTTCACCCCTTACAGATTGATCCACACCTCAGAGTTTTTGATTTTGATCTTGGTCCATCACATCAAAATGTCTTTCCATTTTGTATTGAGTCATACAATCACCATGTATTAATTTGTGACAGCGCATCTGTTGAGATCACGGGATGAAAGAAAACCTGTGATGACGGTTGTATAATCCCCATCCAGTCTGTAGTCTCACATGGAGTGAAGAAGCGTCACGTATGTCATCGTGGGATGGTTCACACCGGCAGACGTCCCCTTGCATCACGGAAGGACACTCAGGAGCAGAGAATGGTGCCAGAAGAAGGAGTGAGAACAGAACAGAGTCGAGAGAGGAGTCATTTACTGAGGCTGGGTTTTGGATGCACACCTTATGAAGGAGGATCTTTATGGGTTCTGTAAGAAAAACATACATTGGGAAGTGGAGTTGCTCATGGGCGGGGCTCTGAAGTTTGTACGTCTCTAGGTGCAGGCCCGCCGCACGCTGGAGTGGAGACATATGCTGATTCAGGGAGGGAAGGCTGCGGCCACACTTGCGGAGACACGGAGTGGGGGCTTGTCATGGCAGGGATGGGAGGTCACCGGAGCTGTGCACGCAGGGCTCGGCATGATCGGATTGGCTTTCTAGAATGATCTCTGAGGGTTGTGTAACAGGGAAGTCACAGTGGAGGCAGGGCATGTACAACCTCCCCCCACATCCCTGTACCAGTTGTGGGCACACATGTTTCTATGTGCTCACATGTCCACACCGCACACGAGGGCTCACGTGTGTGCACGTATACACACACACAAGACCACACTGCACATGCATGTGCACAGGCAGGCCTGGGGTGTTCTCAAGAATGCAGAAGGAAAAGGATCAGAAGGACCCAGAGTTGCTATGGTTTTTTAAATGGAAGAGGCTTCAAAATTCCTTCACTGGTAGATGTCCAAGAGAATGTATCTTAAGAAATAAAGGGAAGGAGGTGGGCAGTGCGCGCCTTCCCCACTGTGTGTTCCTTGGTGCTCCTTGCTCTAGGCACAGATGCTGACTTTTGTCACTGATTCACACAACAGAGAAGTACCAGGTCTCTGCTTCAAACAACTAAAATTGGTTTATTTTTTGTCATTTTGTCCACATGAAATTACCATCCAGCTTAAGATATTCAGAGTACATAATCCCTAAAGTATTTTTTTTTTTTTTGCAAAAGTAATGAACTCCCATAGACCCAGAGAAGGGATGCTTGAGCAGTGCCATGGTTCCATAATTGTACCTTGTTTTCAATTCATATGTATTCATTTCATAAAAATAGTCTATATTTTATACTGATAAATTTATCAATAGAAAAAAGATACCATGCAAAGATATAAAAAATTACCTGCCAAAATAATGATTTATGCTGGTTTTGAAGCTTCCCCTCTATTATTCATCTGCACAGACATTTTTTTTTTCATTTTGACATTTACTTCCCATTTTAAAAATGTGTTCCTCTATGCCAATATCTTCACTTGGAGGACAGGTGTGGACTGGAGTACTGGCTCTGACAACCTCTTTCAGGATGCAGCCCCGCGGGGTCACGTGCTCACCCCTGCGGATGGATGAGAGAGGTCAGGTGAGTCTGCAGCCCCTGAGTGAGAGAACACATTCCCCCAGAACCTTGAAGCCTGGGACGGAGAACACAGTATAAGAAAATCTTTGCCAATGGTTGATTGGGAAGAGGGCTGCTTTCTGTTCACTTGGGTCATTCTTTTTTGAAAGATCAAAGACTTCATGCTGTCATTAATATTAAATGAGAAGAATAAATTATTTGAGCTTTGAAAAATGAACTGGGAAGAGGATAGCAGGCAGAACAAAACCTTGAGGAGGCAGGCTCTCTTTTTCATTCCTGTTTTCCTACCTGGGGCTTCCATGGCAGCTCTCTCTAAGACCAAAGAGGGCAGTGCATGGAGAATAGAGGATGTTGACATGGGGGTGGGAGGCAGTCATAGGGATGGGTCAATGAGACCATTGAGGAGTGGTAGAGGTAGAGGCATGGGGAGAGGGCAGCAGGAGAGGCTGGATCACTAGTGAGAAGAAAAAACCTAAATCTTGAACCCAGAGTAGTTCCTGTCCACTCTAGGCAGAGAGGCTCAGAATGGAGCTCTCCTGGGACCACACATGCCCTCCGTCTGAACAAAGACTCATCTCTGCATTTTGTTTTCCTTACTGACATTCCATCACTTGACTTTTGCAGACACCCAAACTCAGATGAGATCTGCAGCACCATCTTGTAAGTGTTTGTAGGTAGACTGGGATAAATCTCAATCCACGGACACAAAATGTGAAGGAAATAGAATTTTGTCTAGAAAAAAGTCTGATCTCTACCTTGAATCTTTTTTGCCCCTGAAAGAGCAGGAACCTAAGTCTCTGTCAGAAGGTATCATCCCTACTTTGTGTCTGCTTGAGGGGTGGTGCAGTTCCATAGACCAAGGGTTTAGGATGGTCTTAGCCTTAGGCTTCTGTCTCTCTAGGATGTTGTTAGTGGAGGGGGACCTCAGTCCATGCAGGTTGTTGGCACATGTCTCATCCCACAAGACCCTTCTTCAGAAGACTCACTCTGTCTTGGTTCTGGTAGAGACACTCCATGCAACCCAGGTCTGTAGGATTCCAATTCTTCCACCATGAAGCACTACCCAGAAAACACAGGCGATTCCATAGGAGCACCATTATGTCTCTGACTCCTCAGCACTCACTGCGTGTACTGTGGTCTTTCAGCCAGCCTCCTCCCCACAGAGACCCCAGGGCCGCTTTGAGTGTCCTCTAGTCTGCCCATGTTTTTTCTTTTCTTCTTTTCTTTTCTTTATTTTACTTTTCTTTTTTCTTTTCTTCCCATTCTTCCCTTTTTCCTTTCTTCCTTTCTTTCTCTCTTTCTGCCTATGTCTACTTTCAATGGTGACTTCCTAAGAGAAGATAAATCCAAATCCATTTTATTTTGGAATGCCAGAGGAAAAGGGGGCAATGCCATATAGGATTTCCTATCCAATGTGAACTAATGTAGCTACCTGAGTTTTCATTGTACAAATGCCTCTTTTGCTCATCTATGCTGCCCATGGCCCCACATTCATTCTCTCTGGGTCTCCAGCTCAGTACCCAAGTCCTGACTTGCCATTATGTAAGTTAACTTCTGCATAGGCTGGTAGGTTGTTTTTTGGTAGCATGTCAGTCTTGTAAATAAGTTGTTTTTGTCGAGGGGTGTAAGGTCTCCCTGTCAACTATTATATGGTCCTAGAATAGCCCGGGGGCTTGCCATCTGGCTCACCACCCCACCCCCCATGTGAGCACCATGGTTTGCATGTGGTAAATGGTTGGAAAATATTCATTTAAATAAAAAGATAAAGACAGTCTAGTGAATCCACTTTGTAAATTTATCTTTATTGCTGTTAAGTCATCTCTAACCTATATTCCTGATATTGCATTTAAAGTCTAAATTACATTTGATCCTTAAATGTCCACAGGTTTCAGGAACATGACTTCAGTATACTCCTCCAAGTCATGATGATGGCAGGACGCAAAGGTGCCAAAGATATGACTTTACTACTAGCACCTATCTATCCAGGAATGGAGGGACTGACTAGATGCATTTGCAGTCTATTTTTATTGTTTTTCTATTTGCTTCTCCTCTTACTTTATTCCAGCTTTCTTGAGATAGACTGATATACAAAAAACAACACATAATTGTTGCATATAATCTGATAGTTTGGAATGATTAATATACTTGTCCTATTATCACCAAGGTAAGGTAATAGATGATCCATCGCCTCCAGACATATCCAGGCAACCCTTTGTGTACTGTTTTGTTGTTTTTTGTTTGGGGTTTTGTTGACCTCTAACCACTTCACATGATCTCTAACAAACCACTTAACAAGTACACTATAGCTTATTGTTTACTGTAGGCAGACCCGGGGATCTCGGTCCTCCTATGTAACTATAACTTTATATCCCTGGACAACCATCCTATATCCTTTCCCTCTCAGACCCTGGCAACCACCTTTCTACTATCTACTTCCCTATGTTTGGCTATTTTATATCCCCTCATGGAAGGGGAATCATGGAGTGTTAGCCCTTCTGTGTCTGACTTATTTCACTGACGGTGATGTCCTACAGGTTCATCCATGTTGTAGCTTTTGGCCGGATTTTCTTCATTTTAAAAGAGTGTTATATTGGGGTTCCTGGGTGGCTCGGTCAGTTAAGCACCTGCCTTCAACTCAGGTCATGGTCCTGGGTCCCGAGATCGAGTGCCGCATAGGGCTTCTTACCAGGGAGGCTGCTTCTCCCTCTGCCTGCTGTTCTCACTGCTTGTGCTCTCTCTCTTTGTCTCACAAATAAATAAATAAAAATATTTAAATAAAAAAGAAGGGTGTTTTATGTACCTGATGAATCAGTAAATTCTACCCTTAAAACAAATAATACACTATATGTTAACAAACTTGAATTTAAATAAGAAAAAAATTCCATTCTGGTATAGACCATATTTTAAGTCATATGGTAGCTGGTGACAAAAGCAATGCTTATAGGATGTTGCCAACGATCAATATAACTGTTTGAATCCACAAATCACAATGAAACCCATGATACCAACAGAGGAACAGTTAAAAATAATATATTTTAATGAATTTTAAAGACTTTGATAAAGACACATAGAAAATATATGAGTTGCCTCAAATATTCACCTCTTAATTCTCTTATGAGAGAGTTTAACTCGCTCCCCCCCCCCCATGTATAGTCTAGTCATTGGCTTTGGAGGCCTGCCTACTTCACCGCTAGCCACAGGCTTGGATCACGGCAGCGCCAACACCAGAACCTTCTCACCCCCTGGGAATGTCAGCAGAATCCAGCTTGGGGTCTGTGATGGTGAGATTTTTTTGCTGGTTTGACTGCGCTTGGATCGCCCGGGTATTTAATCAAACACAGGCTAGATGTTGTTGGGAATGTATTTTGTAGGTGCGGTCAATGTCTACACAGAGGTGGTTTTAGGGAAAGGGGATGATCTTCTATAATATGGGTGGGCCTTTTCCAATATGTTGCAGGTCTTCAGAGAAAAACAACTTTCATGGAGATTAATGAATATAAACCCTGTCTGAGTTTCTGCCCTGCAGGTCTGCTAACAGATTTTGGACTCACCAGCTCCCAGGGTTGCATGGCCTAATTCCTCAAAATAAATTCATGTTTTGATATCCATCTATCCATCTATCACCTGTCTTCATGCCCTCTGTCTCCATCCACCGCACATCTATCCCCACGTATTTGTATCAGTGTCTATACGCACACATGTCCTGTTTGTTCAGTTTCTCCGAAGAACCGTGACTGATCCACCAAACAACTAATCCAAGTATTTCTAACATTTTCCGCAAAGTGTGTCAAAAACCTATGTCACCTTCTTTTTCCTGCACTGAGAGTATGTATTTCTCCACCTTTTTTTTTCTTTGTATCTTTTAGTTCTAGTTGACACTAGATTACTTGGGGTTATGTCATATATAATAATATACTAAGGTATGTAATATTTCCACCATATCCTGCTGTATCGTCTCATATCATAACGCTGTGCATGTGTGTGTGCTCACGGTCTCTCTCCAGGACAGGACTGGAAGGTGCAGGAGGACGGGATGTGTATCTGACATCTTCTGTCCCGCCGAGCTGAGCTCTTCCCGGCTCACTGCTGTGGCTCCCTGGGGACTCGCTGAAAGGACCTAGGGTGAGGTTCGCAGCCCCACTCACAGGCAACTGTCTGACGTGTGTGTCTACTACATGGAAAAAACCCGAGGAAGAAGCTCATAGGGCTTTCTGCCTCATCTCACAGAGACCTGGCTGAGTAGTGAATGGTGCCATTGTGTTAATGAAAAATAAAAACAAGTCCCAGAATGGGGTGGGGGGGAAGGGCCCCAGCAGGTGCAGAGGGGTGGCCTACTGAGAGAGCGAGGGCAGTAGACCATGTCACTGCTCCTCTCTGCTGCAGTGTTATGTTGGCAGTGCCTGGGCTGGCCATACAGCCCACGTGGCTCTCATCTCTGCTCCTCAGTGTCCCCTTCTGGAAAGGGGATAGTGCCTGCCTCAGAGGGGTGGTGAGCATTCAGGAGGGTGCTGTGTGGCCACAGTTCAAGGTGCGGTCTGGCACTGGGACCCTCCCCAGGGTGGGGGAGACTGCAGAAGCCAGGGGGCTGGGCGTCCACCACCTCACCACACACCTTCCTTCTCTTGAGACATCTCCTGACCTCGCTTCTAGCTTCCAGTGACATCCCAGCTCTGGCCCCAGGAGAAATGAGTCTGAAAATGTCCCCCACGGAATCAGCCTGAAATGAAATATTTCACACTTCTGGATCTCTACGGGCGGCAAGGTGGACAGAGAGCATCGGCAAAGAGGTAGAGGGGAGTGGCAGCGATCAGAGGGATATGAAAGACAAAGGGACGTGCAGGAGGGAGCCCGCGGAGGCGACCCGCAGGAGAGCAACACCCCAGCACGGAAGTTCTCTGTGCTTGGGGAACAACAGCAGATTACGGTCTGATTCAATGCAGGCAAAAACGGAGAGCCTGGCGGGCAGCTGGGGAAATGGGAATAGATCTGCCGGCGAGGGAACACGGCAGAACGGAGTGTCCTTAAAACCGCCACTTTTTATTTCCTCTGCTGCTTTTCTCCGCAGCTTGGGCCAGGCGCGGACCCCCAGGGGAGGCGACTCTGCAGACTTGCGCACTACCTGCGGGGCCACGGGACCTCAGTACCCCCTGCGTGGGGGTCACCACAGACCCTCTGGGCAGAGACAAGGTCGCACGACCCAAAATCAGCCCTGGTTTCCATTGTGCAGGAGCGAAACGACCAACGGGGGCTTCGGGCACCAATGTGACCCGCTGCTGTGGGGTGCTGGTTGTGACAAGCAGCCAATGGGGAAGATCTAGGGAGAGGCTGTGGGCCCCGCACCATCCAGAGGGCTGCTAGCGGGGGCTCTCTCTGGGAAGGAGGTCTGGGTGCAGACATCTTAGTCTGGACTGACTTCCTGAACAGCTGCAAAAAGCCACAAAAGCACAAACCCTCCAGAGAACTAAAGCCTGACAACCTGGTTGCCATGGAGCGCAGTCCCCAGGAAGGGGGCGAAGAGACGCAGCCCAAGGAGAAGGGACTGAAAACAGCGCGGCAGGCCCCGCCCCCATAAGGCGAGCCAGAAGGACAAGGAGACAGCACCCAAACTGAAAAACCCAACATTGGGGGAAGGGTGATATATTAAGCTCCTGGTACTGCCCCCAAAGCTGTACACTTTATAGATACAGCTTTTCACTTTATTTTCTTTTTTAACTTTTTTCTATTTTTACTTTTAAAGTTTTCACTTTAAATTTAAAATTCATTCTCACGGTATTTGTTCTTTTAATTTTTTTACCCACTTATTATTACAAAGTGATACTTAATACAACACTCCATAGTAACTTTTTACTTTGAAAAATTTTCAAACACACACCTATGTTTTCTGTTGCTGTTGTGGTTGTTGCTTCTTTTGTTTGTTTATTTGTTTTTCTGTTTTTTTTTCCCTTTCTTCTCTCTTATTTCCTCTGTGCTTTTTTCTTTTAAATATACATATAGTTATAAGTTTCAAGGTAATTCTTTATTCCTATCAATACTACCACTATATACAAACCAGTTCTAATCACCCTATATATTTAGAAAGTGGACTCCTCTAACAATAATAACAAGACACACACAGGAGTATCAGATATACTTTCCTTGCCCACAAGGAGGGTTTGCACTCAACTTCCCACCCTATTCTTCTGTCAGTATTTGTGTGTAATTGTTTTTGCCTTTGTAATATATAAAAACTGGTCTTGGGGATCATTCGGGTTGTGCTTAGCTTTTTGATCTCTTCAACTTACCTTTACTCTGGATGTTTTTTTTCATTTCTCTGTTGTAGTTTTGTACTATATAAATTCCACCACTGGGGCTCATTCTAGCTGTTTTTTTTTTTTTTCTTGCTTCCTTTCTCTTCTTCTCTCTCTCTATTTTTCTTCTTCCTTTTCAGTGGTGACTTCAGAATGCTCTGAAACCTTCCAAAGAGCAATTCACCTGAATAGTGGTTGATCTATTCAGCTATACATCCCCTCAACCACCCCTCGCCAAAATGACTCGGAGGAGGAACAACCAGCAGAAGAAAAACCCAGAGACTGCACCCCCTGTCACAGAATTACTGGAAATGAACATAAACAATATGACAGAAATGGAATTCAGGGCAGCAATCATCCAAGCAATAGCTAAGTTGGAAAAGAACATTAGTGGCAAGATAGAAGCTCTAAGGACAGAAGTGAAAGCCAAACAGGCAGAGGTTAGAAAGGCTATTAATGAGATGCAATCTAATTTAAATATGTTAACAGCTAGAGTAGGTGAAGCTGAAGATCGTTCGGTGATTTAGAAGACAGATGGGTTAAGAAGGAGGAGCAAGAGAAGTCTTGGAACAAACAGCTAAAATCCCATGAAAATAGAATTACGGAAATAAATGAAGCCATGAAACGCTCCAATAGCAGAATTATTGGAATCCCCAAAGGAGCTGAGAGAGAGAGAATCCTATCTAGAAGATATAGTTGAATAAATCATGGATGACAATTTCCCTAATCTGGGTAATGAAACAAGTGTTTGTGTCCCACCCCCCAATATCAATGAGGTCAGAAAAACCTCCAGGCACATAATTGTTAAATTCATGAATCATAAAATCAAAGAATATGTCTTAAGGGCAGCTAGGGGGATGTGATCCCTTACCTATAGAGGGAGGACCATCAGAATAACGTCAGACCTATCCACAGAAACCTGGAAAGCCAGAAAGGGCTGGCAAGACATACTCAGGAAATTGCATGACAACAATATGCAACCAAGGATAATGTACCCAGCAAGGTTGACTTTCAAAATGGAAGGAGAGGTAAAGAGCTTCCAGGACCGCCAAGGTCTAAAAGATTATGCAACCACCAAGCCAGCACTACAAGAATACTAAGAGGGGTTCTATAAAAGAAAAACAAACCCAAGAGTGACACAGAACAGAAATTACAGAGGTAATCTATAGAAACATGAACTTCACAGGCAACATGATGTCAATAAAAATGTATCTAACAATAATCTCAATGTGAATGGCCTAAATGCTCCAATTAAAAGGCACAGGGCTGCAGACTGGATAAAATAATAGGAACCGTCCATATGCTGTCTACAAGAGACACATTGTGAATCTAATGACACTTCTGGATTGAAAAAGAGGGGATGGAGGACCATCTTTCATGCCAATGGTACCTCAAAAGAAAGCTGGAGAAGCAATTCTCATATCAGACAAATTAGATTTTAATCTAAAGACTGTAGACAGAGACGCAGAAGGACACTGCATCATTCTTAAAGGGTCTATACACTAAGATGATCTAACAATTATAAATATTTATGCCCCCAACATGGAAGCAGCCAACTACATAAGCCAACTGTTAAGCAAAATAAAGAGTCATATTGATACAAATACATTAATTGTAGGAGATCTTAACACACCACTCTCAGCAATGGACAGATCATCTAAACAGAAATTCAACAAAGAAATACGAACTTTAAATGGCACATTGGACCACATGGATTTCATAGATATATTCCAAACATTCCACTCTAAAACAGCAGAATACGCATTCTTCTCGAGTCCACATGGAACTTTCTCCAGAAGGAACGACATACTAGGTCAAAAAATCATGGCTCAACCTACACCAGAAGACTGAGATTATTCCCTGCATATTTTCTGACCACAATGCCTTGAAACTGGAACACAACTACAACAAAAAGTTCAGAAGAAAATCAAAGACTTGGAAGCTAAAGACTATCCTGCTCAAGAATCTGTGGATCAACCAGGAAATCAAAGAAGAACTGAAACACTTCATGGAAACTGATGAGAATGAAGATACATCAATCCAAAACCTATGGGATACAGCAAAGGCAGTGTTCGGGGGAAATACATAGCCATCCAAGCCTCACTCAGAAAAAACTGAAAAATCCTGAATACACCAACTATCACAACACCTTAAAGAACTGGAAAATCAAGAACAAATTAAACCAAACCCACGCACAAGATGGGAGATAATTAAGGTTAGAGCAGAGATTGATGAATTAGAAACTAGAGATACAGTAGAACACATCAACAAAACTAGAAGCTGGTCTTTGAAAAAATTAATAAGATTGACAAACTATTGGCCAAACTAATCCAAAAGAAAAGGGAGAAGACCCAAATCAATGAAATTATGAATGAAAGGGGAGAGATCACGACTAACACCAAGGAAATAAAAGCAATCATCAGAAATTACTATCAACAGTTATATGCCAATAACTTTAACAACCTAGAAGATATGGATGCATTCCTGGGACCTATAAACTTTCAAGACTGAAACACGAAGAAATTGACAATCCTAATAGACTTATAACTAGTAATGAGACTGAAGCAATGATCAAAAAACCTCCCAAAAAACAAGAGCCCAGGACCGAACAGATACCCTGGGGAATTCTACCAAACATTCAAGGAAGAAATAACACCTCTTCTCCTGAAGCTGTTTCAGAAAATGGAAACAGAAGGAAAACTTCCAGACTCTTTCTATGAAGTCAGCATTACTCTAATACCCAAACCAGACAAAGACCCCGTCAAAAAGGATAACTTCAGACCAATATCTCTGATGAATGCAGATGCCAAGATTCTTAACAAGATCCTTGCTAACAGAATCCAACAATACATTAAAAAGATTATCCATCATGACTAGGTGGGATTTATCCCAGGAATGCAAGGGTGGTTCAACACTCACAAATCAATCAATGTGATAGAACAAATCAATAAGAGAAGAGAGAAGAACCACATGATACTCTCAATTGAGGCAGAAAAGGCATTTGACAAAATACAACATCCATTCCTGATTAAAACTCTTTAAAATATAGGGATACAGGGAACATTCCTCAACCTCATAAAATCTATCTATGAAAAACTCACAGTGAATATCATCCTCAATGGGGAAAAACTGACAGCCTTCCCTCTGAGATCAGGAACAAGACAAGGATACCCACTCTCACCACTATCGTTCAACATAGTGTTAGAAGTCCTAGCAGCAGCAATCAGACAACAGAAAGAAATAAAAGGTATTCAGCTTGGCAAAGAGGAAGTCAAACTCTCTTTGCAGATGACATGATACTCTATGAGGAAAACCCAAAAGACTCTACCCCCAAACTACTAGAATTCATAAAACAATTCGGTAATGTGGCAGGATACAAAATCAAGGCACAGAAATAAGTTGTGTTCTTATACACTAACAACGGAAATATAGAAAGGGAAATCAGAGAATCGATTCCATTTACTATAGCACCAAAAACCATAAGATACCTAGGAATAAACCTAACCAAAGAAGTCAAGGATCTGTACTTGAGGAACTATAGAACACTTATGAAAGAAATTGAAGAAGACACAAAAAGATGGAAGAGCATTCCATGCTCATGGATCGGAAGAATAAACATTGTCAAAATGTCTATACTGCCCAGAGCAATCTACACTTTCAATGCCATTCCGATCAAAATTCCACCAACATTCTTCAAAGCTTTGGAACAAACATCCTTAAATTTATATGGAACCAAAAAATACCCTGAATAGCTAAGGAATTGTTAAAGAAGAAAACAAAGCTGGGAACATCACATTACCTGACTTCAGGCTTTACTACAAAGCTGTGATCATGAAGATAGCATGGTACTGGCACAAAAACAGACAAATACACCAGTGGAACAGAGTAAAGACTCCAGATATGAACCTACAAATCTCTGGTCAAACCATCTTCGACAAAGCAGGAAAAAATATCCAGTGGAAAAGACAGTCTCTTCAATAAATGGTGGTGGGAAAATTTAAAGAGCTGTGTATTGAAGAATGAACCTAGACCATTCTCTTACACCACACAGAAAGATAAACTCTGAATGGATAAAAGACCTCAACGTGAGGCAGGAATCCATCAAAATCGTGGAAAAGAACATAGGCAGTAACCTCTTTGACATCGGCCACAGCAACCTCTTTCAAGACACATCTCCAAAGGCAAAAGAGACAAAAGCAAAAATGAACTGTTGGGACTTCATCAAAATAAAAAGCTTCTGCACAGCAAAGGAAACGGTCAACAAAACAATGAGGCAACCCACGGAATGGGAGAGGATATTTGCAAATGACACTACAGACAAAGGACTGATATCCAAGATCTATAAAGAACTACTCAAACTCAACATCCGAAAAGAAGGCAGGAGACATGAAGTGGTACTTCTCCATAGAAGATCTACAAATGGCTAACAGACAGATGAAAAAATGTTCGTCATCACTAGCTATCAGGGAAATTGAAGCAAAACCACACTGAGATACAACCTTACACCAGTGAGAATGGCCAAAATTAACAAGACAGGAAACAACAAGTGTTGGAGAGGCTGCGGAGAAAGGGGAACACTCTTACATTGTTGGTGGGAATGCAAGTTGCTGCAACCACTTTAAAAAACAGTGTGGAGATTCCTTAAAAAATTAAAAATAGAGCCATGCTATGACCCTGCAATTGCACTACTGGGTATTTACCCCAAAGATACAGATGTAGTGAAAAGAAGGGCCATATGTACCCCAATGTTCATCGCAGCAATGGCCATAATCGCCAAACTGTGGAAAGAGCCAAGGTGCCCTTCAACAGATGAATGGATAAAGAAGATGTGGTCCATATATACAATGGAATACTACACCCCCATCAGAAAGGATGAATATCCAACTTTTGTAGCAACATGGACTGGACTGAAGAGATTATGCTGAATGAAATAAGCCAAGTAGAGAAAGTCAAGTATCACATGGTTTCACTTACTTGTGGAGCTTAAGGGGTAACATGGAGGACAGTAGGAGAAGGAAAGTAAATGGGAAGTAGGGTAGTTCGGGGAGGGAGATGAAACATGAGAGACTTTGGACTCAGACACAAACTGAGGGTCTTGGAGGGAAGGGGATGGGGGGATGGGCGAGCCTGGTGGTGGGTACTGAGGGCACAGACTGCATGGAGCACTGGGTGTGGGGGATAACAATGAATCTTGGAACACTGAAAAAATAAAATAAAATAAAATAACGTTAAAAAAAAGAAAAAGAAATCCATCAGAGCTTCCGTACTCCAGTGTCTACAGCCAGAACACGCTCTGCCACCTTCATCCATCGCAGGTTCCAGGAGGCCAAAGGAAGATCAGTCCCAGACAGCACTTTTTTAAAAAAACCTTTGAATAAAGACACATAAATGCATAATGGTGTAATATTCAAATAGTTTCTCAGCACAAGCCTGCAAATCTGTTCTCAGTGTGATCTGATATTTGACTTCATGAAAGAAATATATAAATAACAAATTGACTAGGCATAGATATTTATCTTTTGTCTTGACATATGCGCAGCAATATTTTTTAAAGTAATAAAAGGCCAGATTGAAAGTTGAACTATAAGGATGTGATATTTGAGAAAAAAATGCAAAATAGTGGATGACCATAAAAAAATCCACTGTGTTTTTTCCACGCCAGGAGGGTTTGCCTTGAGCGACCACCAGCCACTCTCTGTGAGTCTGCTATGACCAGGGACTTACGTTTGTTTAGAGACCTTTGGGCCTCCAGCTGCACGACGCGATGTACAATTAATCACACATCTTAATTGGGGATTCAAGACTCTCGGCTGGTTGCCAGTCAGCGCCCTTGTCCAGCAGGGACGTTTATTTAAGATTTATTTAGGATTTCCGTGTTTCCCAGGTGAGGACAGATTTCTGTCTTACCCGCAGGACAACTGGGCCATAGAAGGAAAGAAGCACTCTTTCCAAGACAGTGGATACATGGGTTGCACAGAATTTCAGCCCCTGAAAGACAGATACTTCATTCCCTGAGAGGTGTCTTGTCATCAGCTTATAGCACCACTCCCCCGCTGGGTTTTGGGGAACCGTCCATAAGGAGAGACCCAAGATGAAGTGTTGGGGTGACTCCCCCGCGGGATGGCTACAGAGCCTCCACTCCCTGGTCTCGGGGAGCCAGGAAGGCAGGTGTGAGCACTGCCCCTCCCCAGCTGGCAGCAGATCAAATTCCTTACTGTCAGCGCCCTGTGGTCCAGGGCACATCTAAACCAGGACAGGCAGGGATCTGAGTCAGAATCAGGGAGCAGCAGGACTCCCAGTGGGGCCTCTCAGCATCGTCTCCACCCCCTCACTGGCAGAGATGGGAGGCCATGCTTGGGCCCGGGAGAGCTGAAGGGGTGTTACAGAGCAGGGCCAGGAGAGGGGAGTCAGCCCAGAGTTCAGTGAGGGTGTATTCTGAAAAAATAATTCTTTTTGTGTCTCCTAAGACTTCAGTCATCAGAGATTCTTTACCTCTGTTACTGAAGCTCCTTTGGATGTAAAACTCCTGGGAGTTTTATGCCCTGATTTCAAAGGCCAGGACACCATGCTGGCACAGCGACAAGGGCCCTCACGTGGGGTGACCTGGTGACAGCAAGCCATTGAGCTCCATTCCCCCATCTACTAGCAGCATCTTCCTGCCCGCTCTGGATTTATCTCCCAACTGACTACCCTGAGGGGCCGTGCTCATTTTAAATCCCTTGGTAAGGGTGAGATATCAAATCAATTCCATCAGTGTTCTCAATGGTTCTGCGCGTGTGTGCCCCGCTGTGGGCTCTTACTGCCTTATCCAGCAAGGACCCTTTCACACAGAGATTAGACCCTGGGCAGAGCAGAGGATCTGCTAAGTGGGGTCCTATTTTAAGATCAAATGCTCTTATTAATGCCTTATTGGAAAAAATTAATTTCCACTACCATGTTTCCTCTTGCAAGTGTTAGTGTTTTAGTTCCTGGCCAAGTCTTACACTCTGGTTTACCTGCAGTGGCTGTTCACACTGCTCTGTGCTCCTCTGTCCATGAATGTTTGGGACAATATGGAAGGAACTGATCCCCAGGCTTCCTTCTGCCAGGCTTGTGCTGTTCTTGCTGAGAGCCAGGGGATTCTGTCTGGGGGGCTCCTTCCTCTATCCGGGAAGCTCAGAGCTGTGGCATGTGGGTAGGACCTCCTGCCTCAGTCCCCAGCCCTGGGAGGGCAGGCGGGGCAGGGCCTCTGTGGACAGCCCAGTGGGCGGGTGGGGATGTCATTCACCTGGAGGCCAGAACAGGGGCGCGGACCGTTGGCAGGGGTGAAGACCGGTGGCAAGGGAGTCAGGTGGCCCAGCTCTAGCAGGGAGGGCAGGGACACAGGGTGGGGGGTACGGGGGGAGGGCGAGGCACAGAGAGGTTGGTTCTGCAGAGATCCAGACAGAGATACCTTTCCCTGGGGGTGCAGACACCTGCCTCCGTTTTGTACAGTCCTGGACAAAGTCCCACTGAATGGAAACGACTGATTTCCCAGTGACAAGTCAAGGGGGTGGTCTTGGTTGGTTGTTTTCCCTCTCACAAAGATTTCCAGCTTCACATTTTCCTAGGAAGGCTCTTGCTTTTATTCCAAATTCTTTGTTTTTTATCCATAAATGTGAAAGGGAGGGAAAGCATACTTTTTTAATGGTTCTAAAGAAAACGCCAGGATTGATTTGCCCTCCAGCGTGAGTGCAGTGGCTTTAGCAGAGGAGCGAAAAGAGGGAAGGTGGTTTGCAGCAGAACACTTGCTTTGGGTGGGTTTCCCGGGAGGGTGGGGGGTGGGGGGAGCACAGGCGGCCGGTCCCCATCCTCCAGTCTCTTCTCCAGTCACTGCCCTGTGACAAAGACAATGAGGGTCCCCCCTTCGCTAAGGTCTGATCTGCTCTGCCCAGTGCCCCCAGCCCTGGGCTCCCCAGAGGCCATCCTATCACTTCCCGCCCCCACTGCGTCACCACCCCCGGCCAGCTCTCTCCTGAGCCCTGCCGTTCAGGGTGAAGAAGAAATCCAGAGCTGCTGAATGATGATACGGGTAGTGAATTAAGAAAAAAAAAAATTAAGTGCCGGCAACAACATCCAAATAAAAGGTGGGGGGCGGGTGTGGGAGAAAGCAGTCCCTGAAGAATGTGGGAAGATAAATAGGGCCCACACTTTGTTTCACTGTCAGGAGCACTCTGGGGTTATTTGAAGCTCTTATTTATGCTCTGTAAGCAGAACAATACTGGAGAAGAAATGATTAAATACCAGCTCTGTGAGCAGCAGACGTCTCATTGTGGCGCTGGGCTCACCACTGGTGGTTCTGATAAAGGCAATCGGAGTTGATAGCTGATACAGTTCGCCAGGAGTCATCTGGGGCTGCTGACAGCTCCGGCGCTTTAATAAAATCATTAGAATGTAAATGTTTTTATTGCGGAATAAAGAGCCTCCAGCGAAGCTGACACTGCTCTCCCTCCGCTGAATGGGGGTGCCGATTAGCATTCAAATGATATCATGATAGGCTGGTTATCTTTATTAAAATTTTTCAAATCGAGTCTTCATTTTGCATGATTGAGTTTTAAACAAATGCAATATCCAGTCGGCTGTTGAGCTAGCCTGAACACTCCTGAAATAATTAAAGTGCTCCTTTTATTTTTTTAAACATGTGTTTCATAAGAAATGAATTGGATTTGCTATTTTAATATGACAATATCTAGTTAGCTTTGCATAAAAACAGGGATGTTATAGCATAATTATTGAAAGTGTACAGCTTTTAAACATATGTTTCATAAAGCTGAATTCAATTTTCTGAAATATGACAATACCAGTCACTTGGTGAAGTGTAAAATCAAGAGATGGCTTGATTGCGGAGATCAATCCTGTGAAAGTCTTCCTAATCGATGGCAGTCTGTGGAGCTCAGCCGTGGCGTTTCGGAAGAAGGGAGGGTCTTTTCCCTGAGCATTGACACCTGCCCCGACTGCGCCCCGAAGGCGGAAAGAGCCTCAGTGCTTGGGTTACAAGCACTAGACCATGGAGGCAACCGTTACCCAGAACAAACTAAACCCTCATTAACAAAAATCTCGGCGAGTCTTGAGTGAATGTGAGCAGAATTTCAGGTCCCCCAGTGGACTCCATCAGGCAGAGGAAAGCTGGCCAGGGGCATCCTTCCCCACACATGCATCGATGCTTCTCCCTGAGCCTGGTGTTCCTGTCTCCGCACTGACCATTCTCAAGAGTCACGCATAGGAGACTGTGGCTCAGAAACAAACTGAGGGTCCTGGAGGGGAGGGGTGGTGGGGGGATGGGAGGGCCTGGTGGTGGGTACTGGGGGCACGCATTGCATGGAGCACTGGGTGTGGGGCATAAACGGTGAATCTTGGAGCACGGAAAATAAATGAATTAATTTAAAAAAAGTCACATCGGGTTACTGACTCAGCAACTATTAGCAAGGCTACTGTGGGTCATTCTTGGCTATGAAAACTTGAGAAAATCAGTGTTACAAATATTCCTTAAAAATATGTCCCGGAATGGCTGAGGTATTGATTCCAAAAGGGAAGTGGTTGCAGAGCTGATTTCCTTGAAGGGGTGCCTTTGGAAGAGAGGAAGTGGCCAAGTGCAGTCCGTGCGTTTCACAGAGGGAAGGGGGCACACCGCTCCCACTTCGATGGGAGATGTCTTGCTAATTGCTTTTTTGCTGAGATAAAAAAAAAAAAAAGTTTTGAGAAAAATGACTATGTATTTTGTCAACCTATATTATCATATTAACAGACTCTTCAATTTTGGAATGATATCTTTCTAACCCAGGTACAAATTCTGAATCAGATAGGCTTAATTGATATGTAAACTCATATTTATTAGTATGCTTCATCAAGCTAAGGTCAATGTGTATATAATAAGCTAAGAGTGCAGAAAATTTGCCATTGGATTCTGAATTAGCAAATGCATCGTACCTTCCGGACTTGAAGCTGTCATTGCAGAGTGGAGTACACAGGGGAGACTGTTGGACATTCAAGGCAAATTGAAACAAGTATTTTTTTTTCTTATTAAATCACCATCATAGAGAGGATGTGTTGTGGTCAACATAGAGAAAATGATTCTTTTACATGGCGTTTTGGATCTGTAGGCATTGCAAAAGAACTTTTAGGTCATTGCAGGGGGCAGAACCCTGAGAGGAGCGTCATGTGCTCACAGGGACATTCCTTAATCCTGCCCAAAGAGCAGCCACGCCTGGTGTGGTCAGTTTGTATTTCGACCTCAGGGAGAGAAAGCAGGGAAGACGGCCAAGAATCATGGAACCGTCTCCAAGGAGAAAGCCTTTGGTGGCAGCCCCCCTTCCCCCAGAGAGGGTACTGCGGCGCACTAGCAACTCAAATGTAGACTGAGAAGCAAAGATCGGATGATGTGATGAGGTGAAAAGTGAGCCTGGCCCTGACTTTCATGGAGAAGTGGGACTGGGACTAGAAGCCACGCCCCTGCAGAACAGGCTGCAGCAGGAGTCACGGAACACACAGACTCAAGCAAAACAAGAGCAAAGCCATCGATCCTCTGGGCCCTAAGCCCTCACCCCCAGGGTGCCCAGACCCGTGCTTCAGGGGAAGACCACAAACTCATCTACAGGGAACTACGCGTGGACCAGTGGTTTCTAAAGTGAGGTCAGTGATATCCAGATTTATAAACTCTGACCATTCTCTGCCAAGATACCCTGTGAATAAGTCCAGTTTCTTAAACTTTATGTGACCTTCCCTAAAACACCGTCCTCAAGTCTTTGAAGACACTCCAAGTTCCCCACGGTCTAAAATGTCTCTTGCTACAACAAGTAACACACCTCACATAACTGATTGTAAGCAGCCTTCTACTGATGGCTGCTAGCACCAATCCATTTTGAATACATCAATTCTTTCTATTTTCTCAGAGTTTTAGAGGAGGGAAAATCCACCAATGAGCTGGAATTTAAAAGCCTTCCTCAGTTGAAGGACATCTCAGTCCTTCAACAGATAGATGAATAAAGAAGATGTGGTCCATACATATACAATGGAATATTACTCAGCCATCAGAAATGATGATCACCTACCATGTGCATCAACATGGATGGAACGGGAGGGGATTACATTGAGTGAAATAGTCACACAGAGAAAGACAATTATCATATGGTTTCATTCATCTGTGGAACATAAGGAATAGAGCAGAGGATCATGGTGGAAGGGAGGGAAAACTGTATGGGAAGAAATCAGAGAGAGAGAGACGAACCATGAGAGACTCTGGACTCCAGGAAACAAACTGAGAGCTGACGTAGGGGATGGGGTAAGCAGGTGACGGGCACTAAGGAGGGAGCCTGATGTAAACAGCACTGCGTATTTTTTTTAAGATTTTATTTATTTGACAGAGAGAAACACAGCTAGAGAGGGAACACAAGCAGGGGGAGGGAGAGAGGGAGAAGCAGGCTTCCCGCTGAGCAGGGAGCCCGATGTGGGGCTCGATCTTGGGTCTCCGGGATCATAACCCGAAGGCAGTCACTTAACCAGCTGAGCCACCCAGGGGCCCCAGAACACTAGGTATTAGATGCAACTAATGAACTACTGAACACTACATGAAAAAGAAAAGATGTACTGTATGTTGGCTAATTCAACTTAAATAAAAAAAGAAATAAATAAGGCAAAAAAAATAAAACAAAAGCCTTCTTCCAATACCTGGGAGAAGAGCATTGCCCTTAGGGATGCCACACCACTGACCTTAAGCACAGGGACAGTCCTGGTAGATGACTGGGTGGGCTGTTCCCATTTCCCGAGCCTAGGAGTTTTTCTCCTGTGTGCTTTTTATCCCCTTGATCAAGCCCCTTCTGAGAGCTGAGTCCTAGGTTGTAAACAGATGCCTAAAGTATGAAGTCCCTGCTGTCATGGCCACAGAGCAAACATTAGACGCCAGGACCCTGGAGTCACTATGTCAACAGGCATAGCAAAGAAGTGAGGACAGCCTAGACTTTAGCCTGGGGCCTAGAATCTACTGAGCAGGGCAGTAAATGAATAAAGAGGGAGAGAGAGAGATAAGTCACGTGTGGAATTGGTTCCCTTATCTACTGGTCGAAGTAGAACATTTCATAGGTGCCTACCTAATTTGTGCCACACTCCCCACCCCATGACCCAATCAGGCTTTCAGCCCTTACTTACCTTCTGATAGATTTTTTTCCTTCTTTATTTTTCAATTCATTTGACTTTTATCCAGCCATATATCCTGAGCTGGGTTTCATGACTCATTTGATTAATATTGGACACCTGCAGTGTACATGATAGTTCATATTTAAATTAGAGGGCTTGAATCACAAATGTGTTGGTGCGGTTCCCTTCAGAACAGTGGCTGTTTTGCCCTTCTGCTATCTTTATAAGAGAAGTTTTATTTCTCAAGTACAAAAAAAAAACAAAAAAACGGAATGATGATAGGAAGAAGTGTTCCCTCTGCGTCTTCCCCGCGTCAGAGGTCTGTGTTCTCTACAGCTCGAATCCCCCACTTTGGAAATTCATGGTAGCTCTGGTCTTTACCCATCAAACACGTGATTCTTAGTTTTGTTTTCCTGTGTGCGTGTGTTTTGTTTTTAGTCGTGTTGCCTTAAATCGCTCACTTTCAGAAGAGAATGAAGTCCTGGGTGAGAATGCTTTGTTGCCGAAGATGGAAACACGATTACATGGGTGCCGTGCGGCTCACGGATGATCAGTCTGGGGTGTGAATGACTCAGCCCCGTGTGCCCGGCACAGGCAGAAGACGGAAAGAGAGAGAGGGAGCGCGAGCAGAGAGGACGCCCAGAGCCAGGAGCCTCTCGTCCAGCAGCAAGGTGACCATTCCCTTCAACTATTCTAGTCACGCGAAGGCCAAGTCATCTCAAAAGGATCTGCTGTGTGTAATTCGACAACAAAGATCTGAGCTCTCAGCATCTTCTCCAGGGCGATGGGACACCAGCCACAGGACATCAAGCCCCACGCTGGGACAGAGAACCATCACCCCCGCTCCCCCAGAGGCGCCTGAAGAACTGACCCTTGGAGCAGTGGCTTGGGTTTAGAAAGACAAGGAAGCTTCTAGTCCACATTTAGAGTTTATGATAATTTTAAGTGGGAACTCCAAATGTGCATCTCATGCTTTATTTTATCTGATGCTAGTGATTTAGTGTTCCTCTTTTAGCCTGAGAACAGGAAAGGGTAGAAGCCACACAGGTGTGTACCTGCCTTGGAAGGTCGAAAACCTTCCGTGCCTCCTTTTTTTTTTTAAATATATATTTTTTTATTTTTATTTAATCCCTACACCCAACATGGGGCTCGAACTCACAAACCTGAGATCAAGAGTCACGTGCCCTGCCAACTGAGACAGCCGAGCGCCTCTCTTAAGGGACTTCCTATCTTAAGGAAAGATAATGCAGAAGTCAATGTGAGTCTCATTTGGTTGCTTTGTCCTTTTGTTTTTGTTTTGTTTTCCTATTAACTCACACGGTGACCATACATGTGAGTCTAAAACCAGGAAGTACAGGCGTGTCCGT
The DNA here is from genome assembly GCA_004023965.1 of Spilogale gracilis. NCBI lineage: Eukaryota > Metazoa > Chordata > Mammalia > Carnivora > Mephitidae > Spilogale > Spilogale gracilis. Next base: position 37,343 of record PITA01010037.1, read on the forward strand.
GGTGCACACATCCCATTTCTAGGACTTGCCATTTCTCCTACTTGAGCCCGATGCCTACTCCAAATGGGTATCACATTTTCCATATTGATATTATCAAACATTGGCAGTCTCAGCAGCAACACTAAACAAATTGTCAGGGGAAGGAGGAAGTTGTTTTCTTTTTTTTTTTCTCTTTTATCCCCCCTCTTTTAGCAGCTGGACTTAGAAAAGAAGACAGGCATGAAATTTGTGGGTAGATCTGTTTCAACAATGGCAAGAACTACCAATTGTGTAATCCAATTTCAACAGGGAATTCCTCTCTATCTTAATAACTAGTGAAATGGGTGGACCTCAAATTTCATTTCTGTTTGGAAACATGCCCAACATTTTGGAGATGTTTACTCCAAACTCAGCCAGTGCTAGAAACCTCTCCAAGCTCTAAAATCTTTCTGGGAATTGCACCAAAGCAGATTTTTTGGTGAGATTTCTAATCCTTCTGGCTTTTGGAACAGCCTCCCCCCAGAACCCTTCATTTCTTCAGTGTCTAATCCAGACCAGAAGAAAGAGCACGGGCAATTCTGGAGAAGACAAATAGTACACCCCTAAGAATTTATGTCTGCATTTCAAGTCGAGTTTCAAGAAGTCCTGACTGTATCAGAATCATGCCTCCCCTTCTGACAACTTCAGAAGCTCTTCTCCTGGTGTTTCTGTCCCTTAATCTCAGAGCGTTAGGAAAAGAATACGTCCCAACATGGCCAGGTTCTTCAAAAGGGGGATGGATGTGAGTAGGTGGGGATTTTAATGTGCGGGGTGCTATTTTTGCAAAGCATTTCTTCATCTCTTGCAGTCTTCTCCGATTCCGGAGATAAGCGATTCTTTGGAGCCTTCTTCATTCCCCAGAGACGCTCCCTCATCATGCAGAGAGGAATATTAAGAAGGGACCCTCAGTGTCAGTCACTTCTGACAGCAGTCAAGTTCATGCCTCCTTGCTGTATCTGTGCTTGATTTTAAGGGTTTTCCAGTCTGTGTCTAAAAGCTGTTGTGTCCAAAGACACAAGAATGTTGAAAGCACAAAGCCTTATAAGGACAAATAGAGATAGGATTGATGCAATGGGGAGCAGCCCGGAAACAGGTGGGCAGGAGTCACTGGACGGCAGACACGCGCCGGAGGCCCAGCTGCGGCCCTGCAGCAGGTGGGGAGCACGGGCCACGACGTCCATGGGATCCACGGGAAGGGCCAGCTCTGGGTGAATGGAGGGGGTGGGGGGAGGGTGGGCAGCCCTGAGACCTGCCAGTCAGCCCTGTGGGTTTCGGGGACCCGGAAACTCGGGGTCTCCGGGGGAGATTCAAACCGCTGGTGCTCCTGGAGGCTCAAGGCACCTTCTGCCCTGGCCAGCTTCAGAGGGTGGACTCTGCCCTCCCGGGAGTTGCCAATGATGCCTGGAAGTCAAGGGGATGTCCCGCTGTGGATGACACAGGATCACCTCGGGAAAAGACACCCAAGGGAGTGCAGGTGTGCAAAGACCTCAAGAGGCGCCTTCGCCTCAGCCACACGGCGCTGGTCATGACGGACCCACAGAGCAGCTCGAACGCCTCCTGTCACTGCGGACTTGCAAAAACCAACAAATGAGAAAAAGCGAGGGCACAGGCTTAGGACAAGCTTCCGATTCACCTGTGTTTAAGAAGCGGTGTTTATAAATTTCGAGTCTGTCATTTTTGTTCTAATGACATAAATGGATTTTGTTAATTGCTTCTTCAGTCAGTCAATGGGCATTTCTGGGGCCTCTTCTGCTGGGGTCCTACCTCCAGGACAGTGATAAGGACTAGAGCTGGGTGAAGAAGCTCCTCTTGTTCTCAAGGACAAGTGAACTCTCCATCACAGGACAGCGCCACATGGAGCTCTGCCATCCTGGGAGGGTCCCAAAAGGGGGCCTGGCTGAGGCAGAGGCAAGAGCAGCGGGGGGGAAGGCCCATGGGCTACGTCTCGAGCCACACAGGATTTTCCCTGAATTTTAATCGCTCTTGAATTCTGTTTATTCCCAAAAACATACTACGAGGTGCAGAAGACAGTAAGCTTTCCCAGAGCCCCAGAGATTGTAGATGGTAATTATTCACCTGATTTGCTTTAGGTCTGTCTTTTGTATTGTGGTTAAAAAAATGTATATATAAAATAAATTTTAGCATTTTATTCATTTGTAAGTGTGCCATTTGGTTGCCGCGGGTGACTTCCCACCACCCATCTCTGTCTGCAGAACTGAAACTGCCCCACTGAGCACGGCCACCCCTCCCGAGCCCCCACCACCCCTGAGCTTCTGTCTCTGTGCACCCGTCTTGGCTGGGACCTCCTGTGGGTGGAAGCCTGCAGGGTCTGCCCTTTCCTGACCGGCCTCTTGCTCTCTGTCTCATGTCTTCAGGGCTCATTCATATTGTAGCATGGCTATGAGTTCCTGTCCCGCTTCAGGCTCATGAACTTGCCATCGCATGCACGGACCACATTGCGTCATGCATCTGTCCGTCAGGGGCCCTTGGTCTGCTCCCACCGTTTGGCTGTCATCAGTAGTGCTGCTGGGAATTTATACCCAGTCAAGGTTGACGCCTGCCACCCAGTCCAGGGCACCCATTCCCCTCCAATCAGGCCCCACCATCCTGCGGTCACTCTTTATTGCTCCGAAATAGGTTCTGAGAATCGTCAACTTACGTGTATGTTCGTGGCTATACATAATATTTTATGTGTTTTAAAATTAGTACACAATCAACACTGTGTAGTTTTGCAAAAGATTCAATAAGTATATTTCTACTTTTACAATATAAGAAAGAATAAAAAGAAAATTAGGATTTTAGCAAAATCTAGTTGAGAATCGAGGCCTCATTTTTCCTAATTATGCCAATAATTATTTTAGTTTTTATTGTGTCTCCTTTCAAGCACCTTAGTTGGTTCCAGAGACATCGACACTTGGAAGGAATTGTCAATAGAAGGTTTTAAGTATATATTTGGAAAGGGGGTGGGGCTCCACGCAGGGGAGAGGCCCTGGAAGAAGGAAGACAACAGATGTGGGACCCCTTGCTTTGATTAGTATTACCCTAGCTGCCAATCATGGATTTAAGGCTTTCTCTCTCACACGGAAACCCTGTCCGGGGGCTGGCCATCAGGGCGGTGGCACTCCATGCAAGCACGGTGCCCAGGCAGGCAGGAACAGCCTCCCCAGCAAAGCCCCTGGCCACGACCACCCTGCAGGCAGGGGGAGAGTGAGCTGGGAGGGCTGGTGCTGGTCCTACCGGAAACTCGGGCTGCCTCTGGCCACGTGTGGATGGTCATGACCCAGCCCCAGGTCACAGCTAACGCCAGGGACAGGGTGGGTAGGCGGGTGGGGGGAGTAGGGGGGAGGAACGAGTGTGGGGACAGCAAGGTGGTCCTGTTCACCCTCATTTCACTGGCCTTCCGTCTGGCACAGGAGTCCAGCCAGTGTAAATGAGAACGGAGAGGACAGCCCGGGGCCTCTGGTCCTTCTGGGACAATGATGTCTCCACAGTGTCTGAGCAGGTGCAGTTCTCCCCAGAACGCCCTCCCTGCCCCACCTGTCCAGCACTCTCCCTGGCTCCCTCCTCCCTGCTGGACAGCCTAACTTCCATCTTCCCAGATCCGTCCTTTTCTTCTGTTCTCCTTCCTGGTTCTAGAAGGTGCAAAGGTAAGGAGTGCTGGCATTGGGCCGGGGGAAGGCCCTGTGCCCCTTTCCTTGCCAGCCATAGGCCCCATTCCACGGGAAAGGCCACACCAACGGCAGGACCTCTGAATACCCACCCCATTGGGAAGTGCTGGTGCCTGAGAGCCACAGGAGATCTTGTCCGGCCTTCACTCGGAGACCAAGCGTCTGCGTCTCACGTGTAAACCCAGTGTCTGGGCCCACACGGTCAGCCGCTCAGATGCGTCTCGGCTCAGTGCCCACGAAGAGCCCCTTTGGAGTCCCAAACATTCTGCTTCCCAGAAATCCGCTGTGCCACTCGGCTGTCCGGCAGCCAGCGCCAACCACAAAGCACATGAACAAAAAAGGAAAAGTTTTCTGTTTCATGTTAAAAAGTATAAATATGATATTATTGATTCAGAAAGGAAATGTGCTAGCGAGAACTCAAAGTACAGCAGAAGCGAACCCCAGGGACAGCTTGCGGGACGGGATATGAGCACAGTTTTAGAATGAAAACAGATGCTGTTCTTCATGAAGGAGGAAAAAAAAGAAAAGTCTGCGTTTTTGGTCACAGCCGCAGCAGGCCAACACCTGGACCAAAGATTCCAACGTGAAAATGTGCAGCTGTATCTGTTCTTGAGAGCGGGCACAGTGAGGAGAAAGGTGGCTGAACAGAGCACAGAGGGCTCCCTGCATAGCTCTGCTCCATTGGGAGAGGAGGCACGGGCCTCACACGCCCCGGGTGCATCAGGGGACCGGGAGCCCCTGGACCCGCCGCTGTGACATCCCCCCGTTTCCGAGCGGAGAGTTCCTGCAGGCACAGACGCACTTCCTGCCTGTCCTCCCCTGCAGACTGAAAGCCTGCCCTGCTCCTGTCAAGCCCACCGGGCACATCCCCCCCCCCCCCAAGTCTGAAAGACCCTTTGTCTTCACTCTTCTGCCACTGCTGTCCTCAGCGCTGAAACAGCGCTCCACCGCCAATTGCTTACTCAGGTCTTTTATCCTCTCCACCAAAGTCGCTTGATACTGAGTGTAATTTTGCGAAGGAAAGCGTCCCAGGGGAGAGGTTGAGGAGATGCCTCTGTTTCTAACCCCGATTCCAGGAAGAATTAGATGCAACCACTTCCACTTAGTTCATTTGCTTCTCAAGTAACAGGATTGTGTCTGCTATCTAAACTCGATAGGATGGAACGCTTAGGAGACGACTTGAGAGGCCCAGCTGGGCTCCCAGAGGCTTGGGCTGTATTGGCCAGATGGTGACCAGATTTAAGGAATCGTAGCCTCATGGTCAATGACTAAATTTCCTGTGCATATTTGCTGTCCGTTGGCGTACAGAATTCGTACTAGAGCAGTGTCTTGACACATGGCGTCTTTTTGGAAGGTCCTGGTTTGGTCTCTGTGAGGTAGGCCTGGGCTTGGGGGCTGCCTGTGTCTTCATCATGTGGGCACGACTGCTCTCAAGGGCATGAGCAAGATGACCAAAATAGGGAAAACTCAGCGATCTCTCTTTCTCTTCCTTCATGTTGAAGAGAGGGGATGGCTGATGGCCACAGGTCTTTTGACTCTGAGGAAAAAAAACATTCCTTCCAATCTCTCCCATCAGCCTTTTCAACTTGCCCCGCAACCCTGCTGCCCAGAGTTGTCCACTCTCACTGTAGAAAAGAAAGACCACTAACTTCCTATATCCATTAACCCACAGCGCCCACGGGACTGATGTGTCTTAGCCCCCTGTGATCGACCTACAACCCAAGTCTGCATCCCGGACCCAGAGAAGGAAGGATTTCAAGGGGGCAACAATCATCTTGGAAGCTCCCAAAAGGGCCATCCCTTTGATGACATACTTCATTATAAGGTAAAAAAAAGAACCACAACAATAATATTACGAAACACACGCAGTGGTTATTAAAATAGCATTTTGCACTGAGCAGACCAGGCCTGGACACTCCCAGAGTGCTTTGCAATCAAGACAGACATCTCGGACCTCGGTACTCTAGGTAAATCGTCTGGGATACTGAACACCTAAGTAATCTAAATAATGGGATTGACGCAAAGGCTTGAGAGAGATGGCAGAAGAGAGCAGTGGCTTCATGGGAATAAGGCAGCAGCCACGAGCACGTCCGTCGGCCATGCACCCCACCGAACGGCCACGTGCCCCGAGGTGCCTGCTGCTCCTCTTTCCTGTGGGCACCGAAGGGGAGGCTGCAGGTCAGGAGTCAAGCCCACAGCTGGCTGGGTCCAGAATGAGAGTGGGACTGCTGGCTTCACTGGGGTCCTCCCAGCACTGGTCTTACCAGTGAAAAGGCGATCCTAATTCAGTTTAGTTGAGTAGCATTTGTGCTGTGACCCACCTCCTTCTCCTCTAAAAATCAGGTCTCAAAAAAGAGCACACGGGACACGAGACATGAGGAAAGGGCAAATGAGCTGTGCCCAGAGAAGCTGAGCAATCATGGCAGCAGGTGTCCTGAGACAGGCCTCGGGCCCCGAGGGTCCGGCCCTGCCACGTGGGGCTTAGAGCTCCTGCTACAGAATCAGCCCTCAGCCCCCTTCCTCCCACACCCAGAGGGCTGTGAGCCTTGCGTCCCCTAAACCCAAGGGATCAGGCCCAGTTATCACAGTCATTCACCCCAGAGTAGGGAAAGATGCCTTTTGTAGCAACAGAGTAAACCCCGTGAAATCCTGGGACTCGGGACTTTTCGTTTCTTTAGCCGTTCACATCCCACGTCGGGACGGAGGCACAGCTTTCCAACAGAAGCCTGTTTGCCTTCGTCACCTTCTGTTTCGGTGGCTTTGCTGACACAGGACCCCGTTAATCATTGTCCCCAGCTCCTCTCTCACTGCTCCCCAAGTGAGGGTACCTGAATGGTGCTAGGCTACTGCGGTGGGTTCTCTGCTCTTCCAAGAGTGAGAAGCGACGATATGACAGTGAGCATCCAAGGGGCCTTGGAGGCTACTCAGGAACGAAAGATGAACAAGCCACGTCTGACTCACTGCTCCACCTGCAAAGAAAGGAGCCCCCTGCTTTCAGTGGGGTTTGTGGTACAGCTCACAAAGGCAAGGCATAGAAAAGCCCCCCACCCCCATGGGTCCAGCCATCCGTGGGCATGGCCACATTCGGCAGAGAGTGACCTTTGGGAAAGTGCTCATTCGACCCGACTTCAGAGGTGACCACAATAACCGAGCACAAAAGGGAACGTAAATTGGCAGAAGAACACAGTGTAATAGACCTGCTCACACAGGGCTCGAGGGGGACACCAGGGACCAGCCAATCCATGCGAGAAGAATGGTACAAGCTAGAAGGGACGCCGTAAGATTAATCACCACCTCAATGCAGATTTAGTGTGTTAGGTGAAAAGATAAATGTGGAAAAGCTGTGTCAAAACCCATGGTGTGGCCCGCATGGCAATTCAGGGTCAGTAATTGAACTCCGCTCTAATTATCCTGGGGAGATAATATTAACTTATAGTCCGGTGTGAGCCAGCGCTTCCATAACTCATCACTCGATGGGTCGCTCGTCGCATTGTGTTATTGAAATATGATGGCTCCATTTTTACCCTGTCATAATGACAACTGATGGGCTTATTTTCTTTCTCTGCGCCTCTGGGGGGATGATGAAATAGTAAGCAAGCATTCTCTCTGGTGCAAGAGCGGCACTTTATCATGCCGGCCTGGGCTCTGGCAGCGCCCGGCACACTGCGCCTGACTTTCCTGGAGCAGGGACAGTCACGCCCCGCGCCGGGACGGGGCAGGGCCTCCTACGAGAGTCTACACTGCAGTGGGCTCTTCCCACGGGGGTTCCCTCCCTTTGTACCGGCTCCCTAAGCGGGTACTTTATCTTTGTTTTCTTCATACAGTCGTGTCTGTATCCTAAGAAACATTCTTGATCAATGATAGGCAGATGAAGGGTTAAAGGCCTCTCCCCTAAACTTTAAGATAAAGTCCCATAAAATTCAAAATAAACATTGTTTCCGCATTATTTGAGATGAGGGTAAAGAGGGTGTTTTGGGGACTTGGAAAACCAAGTAGTCCACCCCGAAATACAGAAGGGAGGGTGGGAGTGTCGTGGAGGAAGCTGGGCCCCTTTCAGGGGGCAGGGCAATGGGAGGACAACTGAGGCCCTGGCATGCCCCCTAGCCCCCCAAGAGAAGTGCACAGATTCGGCCTCACTGAAGGATCAGAAGCGTAGGCCAGGGCCTTGCAGCCGAGGCTCAGCCAGAGTGGGAACCGAGCAGGAGGGAGGCTGCAGCCCGGCCCCTCGGGAGCCTGCCCGGCTGGGAGATTGATGGAGGTTTTGGTTCTCAGAGAGATGGTGGTAAATAAAGGCATTCAGAAGCCCTCCACCCTCCCCCTGGGGAAGTTTATACACATTTCGACAGTTTGCTATTTTAATTGGGAACAGAAAGCCAGTGCAGAATCCAGGATCTCGGGGGGAGGGGGGCGGGGGGGAAGAAGTTTGTCTAAAACCATCCTATTTGGTCCTAAACCTTGGGGTGCTCAAGCACGGCCCCCGAGGGCAAAAGGGTCTGCACTGTTGCTGGTCAGACAGAAGTTAGATGCCTCCCAGAGGGACGCCTCTCTCCCTTACATTGTTTGGTCTTAAAAGAAGATCCAGAAAAGCGTCGAGAACAATGTAGTCCTCAGTGGCCGCAGCCCCCGGAATGAGACCCTGCATCACTTGGTTTGGGGCCTCCAGTCCCAGCCGAGACACTCAGGGCAGAAGGAGCCTGGCATTGTCCATGTATTTAGTTCCCAGCGACGCAGAGAGTACTCACCAGCTTATTAAAATCTGCTTAGACCCTTGAAGGCATCAATCAAATCTCAGGGTCACCATAGTGAGAGTCCCTTTCCTCTCAATTATTCTGATCCTGGACTAGATAATCAGAAGCTCATCACTCATTCATAATCACCGAATGTATGTTTTCTAATGGGGGAAACAAAGAGCTTTCCATCTGTTTCCTTTTGGGTTTTTTGGTCAGTCACCTGAACACAGATAAACACACAGAGCAAAGCACCAGGGCTTTGAGATAAAGACTACTCAGAGATCTATGCTTCGCTGTGGAAAACGAACTAAAATACCGATAGTAACGTGAACAGTGAGTTCGAATGAGCACAGTTCACATAGAGACGAAGGATACTGAACTTTCTGGGAAGGAGCATGTGGACTGCAGGCAACGGGATGTTTACTATATGAATCTAAAGCCTCTCCTGCTTCAGGACTAACATCGTCCTGGGTGTCTGAGGACCAACAAGAAGGGGCCAGGAGCATGCACTTGGGCAAATCCCCTCCGAGGAACTGCCAATCCCAAGCGGCACAGCCCAAAGTCATCCCCAAACTCTGTTGACACAAATTCGTTTTCGGTTTCTTAAATATCACTGTAAAACATCCACTTTCCTTAGGGATGTCTCAGTCATCTGGGAAGACAAAACAGCACTTTAAAAAGACATTCAGTCCGTATTTACATGAAGAATCATGACAGCCTGGTGAAGCATTAGTGTCGGTAAAGTATTATATATTTTAAGGGTCCTGGTAATTTATGTTTAAAATGTTCTTCCTACACATTTGCAGTATATAATGGAAGGTTCCTATGACATTTATAAAGGAACAGCTACGATCTGCTAGCTAAATGGTATGCAACGTTCTATAAATTATAGTCTGAAATTTGCTCTAATGTTCAAGTATTTCTGTGACAGATTTTTCTCCAAGAAAAATTGGACGGAAATGTGCAAAGGTATAATCCGTTATAACTCTGTTCAAGGCATGACTAGAACATTCCTCTCAGAGTACCAGGGTAGCAAATAGGAGAGTATTTATTTGGTGGTTTATTCTAGTAAGACTAGACGTTTTCATTTATACAGACGGCAGTTAAACACTATAGCACCTTAGTAGATATGAGGCCATGTCCTGCCAATTGCATTAAAGATAATAATGGTTAACTAAAATCTCATCCCTGCCTCTCAAGAGCCTTGGCTCTACCTGGGGTCAGATCATCCGGAATAAAGGAATTTCTCAGCTTCCTTGCAACCCAAAGTGACCAGGGGACTCAGGGTTCGTGAGTCCTGCAAGGGTCCTGTGGCAGCTGGGGGGGGGGGCATCCTTTAGAGGAAGTGGCATCTGTCCTTGTATCTCCTTACTTCTCCCCTCCAACTTGCCTCCTGACGTGTGACCGGATGCCTAGCACACCTAGGAACATGTTGTGGTCCCACACCCAAGGGGCGAGAGACTATACTGGCCGAATCCTTGACACCCACCACGGATTGCTGCCACCCAAACCTTGGGGTAAGACAAAGGGAACAAACCTGCTGTAAAGAGTCAGGCACAGATGTCTCAGATGTGCAGCCATCGACAGTTAACAAAGTGATTAGTGTAGTGCATTCCAATAAAACTTTATTGACAAAAACAGGAAGGAGACTGGATTTGCTCCACAGGTCATATTTTCTTGCCCTGTATGATAAGGCATTAAAATCTCTTACAAACTAATTTCTTTGTCAGAAGAAAAATCTCTCCACTTGGCATAACACCCCCCAGTTTCATTCACATTTTCTCAAATGGCAGGATCTCCTCCTCTTTTAAGGCTGAATAATATTCCCTTATTTTGTAATATTCCTTTATTTTATAAAATATATATTTCCTTATTTTAGATATATTTATAGTCCACTGTTTATATATAAATACATAAAATCCATTGTTCCACAAGAGGCACTTAGTTTGCTTCCATATCTTGGCTATTGTGACATATATAGCAATGAGCTTGGGAGGACAGAGATCTCGTCAGGATGCCAATTTCATTTTCTTTGGATATAGACCCAGAAGTGGAATAAGACACATATAGAAAGAGAAATACTACATGTCCTCACTTGATATGGAATTTAATAAAGTTGAACTTCTGGAACCAGACCACAGAACGATGATGACTAGGGAGGGGTGGTGGGGGGGACTAAGGATCATTTGGTTCAAAGGGGAAAAGTTTCTGCTATGCAATTTGAATGACTTTTATGGGTTGAATATACAGCATGGTGAGTCTAGCTATGATACTACTTTGTGTGCGTGAGATTGTCAAGACAGGAGGCCTCAGCTGTCCATGCTACACACAAAATACGGTAACTCTGAGAAGAGACTCAGCTGTCCATTAGCTGGATGGTAATCATCATCACACAATATATATGCATATTGAAACATCACCTTGAACAGTTTAAATACGTACAATTTTTACTTTAAAAAGCCTCTCCTCGGGGCGCCTGGGTGGCTCAGTTGGTTAAGCGACTGCCTTCAGCTCAGGTCATGATCCTGGAGACCCGGGATCGAGCCCCACATCGGGCTTTCTGCTCGGCGGGAAGCCTGCTTCTCCCCCTCTCAGTCCCTCTGCTTGTGTTCCCTCTCTGGCTGTGTTTCTCTCTGTCAAACAAATAAATAAAAAAATTTAAAAAGCCTCTCCTCTGGTTGTAACTTATGTTATGAGTTTTCATTTGGCATGATCAAAGCTGGTACGCACCGACATACCAGCCCCACATAGCCATCTCTGCCTGGTTCCCTTCCCTTCTCCTCTTATTCTCCTTGGTCTTCTCCTCTTGCTCCATACGCCTCTCCTCCACCTCTCTCTCCTCTCCATCCACACCTGCACCATACACCTTCCCTCTCTCATGATCTCTGCACCTGACCAGCATCAACCTTGTGTATCCCTGGGTTTCAGGAGTCCAAAAATACTGTGGAATGGAAAGTTAACCCAACACAGAAAGTCCCCACAAACTCACCCCTCCCTGGCCTTTTCCCTTGAGCGCTATGTTTCCAATTTTTTTTTTTTTTTTTTTTTTGCTCTTTAGAAGACAAGAATTCAAAAGAAGAGCAAAATCCTGCCACCTGAGGAAAATGAGCACCAAGACCTTGAAGCATGGCGTTTCACCGGACTTGGATCTGGTTTCAGGAGACAATCACAAGGCCATCCTTGCTCCTCCATACTGAGCAGAACAGTCCAAGTGTATAAAGGAAGGCACCCAGGGATAGTATCCATCTCCAATAAGCATTTCACTCACCTATTCTAATAAGACATTTTGACCCGTCCATACAGTACAACCTCAAATGGGTCACGTTTTCTCTGCTTTCTTCTGTCAAGAGGTACATAGAAGTGGGACTGGTGATGGTTAGCTGGGTGTCAGTCCTCTGCTTCTGATTTATTGGCAGCTTTTGCGTGAAGGGGAAAGAGAGGAATGTGCAAACAAACACTGACGCTTGTTGATAATTGTAAGAATCTTCTTTCCTCTGTTTTCAATGCTTCCATAGCCAAAATTTTGCCAAAGCTCACTTCTATGAAATCCCAAGAGAAAGATATCATATTTGGGGGCAGAATTAGGAGTGGAGGGTCCCACTGGAGACTGCATGTGGACAGGAGCTGGCTCTCCTCCATCATTGTGTCCACAGCAGGTACCATGAGGGCTATCTGTCCAGGGAACAAATACACGGATTGATGAAACAATTTAACCAGTTTGCTGACCTTATCATCCATGAGAAAGTAGTGAAAAAAAATTCTGGATGAATTTGATTGATTAGGCTTCCACTAGAGCTGATTTAGTGATGTCTAAGTGTCTACATGATAAGCTGTTTCCAAATAGAAATGGAGGAATCAGAATGTGAGTTGAAGCTGTAAGGATATGAATGATCTAGACACAGAGAGGAGGGACCATGGGAGAAAACAAATGAGTCTCAGGCACTGTTGAGTGTCTTTCCAGGTTCTCCGAGGTAACATCAGAGCAAGAGTGTGGGAGGTGATCCCAGAATTGAGCCACTTGGGAAATGTGGAAGGGAGAAAAGGGAGGAGGTGTCGATTAATAGCGGGCAATAGGAGTAAGGATGCTCAGTTCTGCCCCGGGGGGCCTAGGGAGCACAGTTCAAGAATGGACCCCTTGGGAGAGAGCGAGGGCTTACCTGGCTTACCTTCCATCTCCCCCCATCACTGGATGAGGGCTGTTCTTGGCTCCTGGCGTGTTGATGCCCCATGACCTGCAGACACGGAAGGCCCTCAGGCAGACAGCCCTCATGGCAGGAACAGTGTCATTTACAAGACCAGTGGATGTGGAGGGTTAATGGGCAAGACATCCATGTGCTCTGCTATCACGATGAACAAAAATAAAGCCCATTTTTTGGAGGATTTGCTTTTTGAAAGAATATAGGGAAATGACTTTTATAATACAAAGGAGATTTTTTAAATTGTTGTTTTTAAATGAAGACACACGTAATCCTGGGGACAATCATACTTATAGTCTTTATGGGTTATCTAAAACTCAGATGCCACAGGATCAAAGGTACTTGACAGATACGAAAAAAATCAATAAAATCTAGAGGAAGTTTGTGAAATCCAAACTCTTTATATCACAGAAAGTGTACAATATAAAAATTACTAGGTACGGAAAAATTCAGGGAAAAATGACCCATCATCAGAAGGAAAGAAAATCAATAGCCCACCCACAGAAGCCAGATATGTTGGAAAGTATTATTCTCATGTTGGACATTTCCAAGGTAAAAGAGACACAATGGGTAAGCAGAGACATGTAAGCTATTTTGGCAAGGAAGAAAATGCTTTATGAGGACCTGGAAATCAACATTAAGTCACTAGAATTAATCATTCGTTCATCTAGCAGGCATTCACCCCGAGTGGACTCCCGGGGGGGAGACGCAGGGCTGCTGGACAGTGCACATTCTGGTGGAAGGCACAGAATATGGAATTACATAAATATAAGGCACAATGTCAGGCAATAATTACATGTGCTGTAGGAAAAATAAACAGGCTGTAGGGGTGGAAGTTTTCAAGGGATGCTATTCCAGATAGCGATTTCCTGGAGGCAGAATCAGGCCTCACCTCCCCCCACCCCAGGACCAGCGGGCCCCTAGGGAGGACTGATGTCGGAGTGGGGGCAGATAACGCCACAGCCAGAGTCGGGGACAGCCCGCCGGCCCCCTGGGTGACCTCGGAGGTGCTGGAGCAGTTTTCAGGCAGTGGGCCAGGGAAGTTCCTCCTTTCTGTCCACATCTCACTCCTGCCTCTGAGGGAGAATGCCTCTTAGCTGAGGTAAAGCCGAGGCTAGCAACAGCTGAGACTTCTGCTCTGCAGGCTTCTCTGGCCCGAGGTGCACAGACCACATGCACAGACGAGAACCTGTGATTGCACAATTACAAGGGGCTTCTAGGGTGGGCGCTCCTCTCCCCTGTCCCTGATGGAGAGGAAGACCTCGGCATTAGCGAGCAGCATTGAACAACAATTCTCTTCTCCCTCAGTTACAGTGAAAAGGGACAGAGGGATGTGTATGGAAATGTCTTACTGTCCCTGAGAAAAGAGTCAGACTCTCTTATCAAGATATGGCTTCATTAGTTTACAAGGGCCAAGGTCATTAACTTTCCAATCAGTTTAAATTTTTTTTCACAAAACACAGATGTAGGTCTTTGAAAGGAAATCCATGCTTACGGTCAAAAGATGTGTTTAATTTCAAATGTTTTGGAGCAAAGTGGGCTACACCAAGAAAGACTGTCTCCCACCCTCAGGAGACCTGGTCTTTCTTCCCCTCCCCCTCCATGCCCCCTCTCTACTGGGGCCCCTGCTCCACACACAAGCACACACAGGACCTCCTGCTGCTGTTGAAACTGTGCAAGAGGCAGCATGAGATCCCGGGAATGAAGATCGGTGGCTGGTGTGAGACATCACAAGCCTGCAGGGCTCTTAGACCCCAAGAAGGGATCAGTGAAAGGGTAAAGGGAAGAGAGCAGAGAGGTGGGTGTGCACATGCCCCCCCCCCACACACACACGGGCTCACACACTCACTCCCATCAGACAGTGAGGACAGAGGAGTACAGAGAAGGGAACCATGCAGTAGAGTTACCACTTGTCCTCAGGTCTCCCCTTCTTTCCTCACCCACTTCCTTCACCAATTGCATGCACTTTAGGAACGAGTACTTGGATTTGACAACAAAGGGTGGCTGACTTCTTCTTCAGAGTCGGGATCATCTGTCCAGGGGAAGGAAGGGGTAGCTTCCCTCTTGGTCCTAACCAGCATACCATCCTGCCACTTCTGGGGAGGAGACACTAAGGTAGGTCTCCTGCACTTCTTTCCTTCACAGAGAAAAGCAGGAGACACAGCTGTGTGATAGAATATAGAGTTTCTATAGGAGTAATTTAGTAAAGCCATGCATGCCAAAATGCATACTCATAGATATCTCCCCAATCCACACATTCGTCCTAGATGTCCTCCTGAGTACACCTGTGAGTTGTTCATTCCTACTCCAGGCCTTGTCCATGGCGGGTCTGTGCCGCATTCTGGGTAACTCTGCCAAGAGTATCAGAGCCTCCCTCCCCCAAATGGGCCAATCTAGGTGAGCGTCCTGGGAAGCAAGTGTTACAAAAAAAGGAAAACAACCAGTTGTAAGGAAAGAGGTCAGTCTCACACACAAAAAATCCATTATTTAGAAAATATTGATTGTCTCAGCTTTGAAGAGGCTGACTTACTCAAAGAATTATTTTAGTTGTGTTGAGTGGGCCAGAACATTAGAATTGACTCCTGGGGAATTGTGTTCTCAAACTCAGCCCAGAGGGATCTTGTCTGTGCAGAAGTTCTGTGTGTTCTATCTTCCTAACTGTCTCTCTCGCACTGTTCCTCCCAAATGTCTTCTTCCAGAGTATAGAGTGTTTGAGGATGATGGCAAGTCCAGAGCCAGAAAGATAGATCAAAGAGGAATCCCACCAGAGTGCGTATTGGAGAGCTGAGTTAGTTTCTTCTTGTCAGTCACTGGCTATGCACTAGGGAAATCCCTTTGACCTCTCCCAGCCTGTGTTTTCAGTCATAAAATTAGGTGCCAGGGCTCCTTGAGTCCAAGGTCCTTGCCAGCACTGACATGATGGCCTTCTACTCTCTCAAACCGAGACCACTGGGCCATCGCTCAGGACCACCTTACCCTACAGTTTCTCAACAGGCGAGGCCGGCTGACACTGTGTTTTCTCCAGTACTCACCGAGGATTCCTGAAAGCAAGAAGCTTCTTCAGTTCTGGAGCCCCAGGGGACAGTCCCAACCCCTGGTGGAAGATGTGCCTTTGTCCTTTTCCAGAGATTCTCCAAATACTTGTTTCTTCTCAGGCCCTTGAATCGTAAAATGTAACTGGGAGTCGGTCCTCCATAGTGGTTTCCAATCTTGTGTTGATTAAAAAAAAAAAAAAAAGGAGGATCATGGCTGAGGTCTAGAGAAATATAAACATGAAAACAGAAACTGATCCATGGTCCAAAAAATGTTTTTGTCCTCAAATAGGAATAAAGTTATAATTTAAGTATTTCTTTCTATAATTATAAGATTTTCCTGATTTTAATTCTATGTATCTATTTTAAAACTTCTTTAGATTTTATTTATTTATTTATTTGATACAAAGATAGATCACAAGTAGGCAGAGAGGCAGGCAGAGAGAGAGGAGGAAGCAGGCTCCCTGCCGAGCAGAGAGCCCGATGCGGGCCTTGATCCCAGGACCCTGAGATCATGACCTGAGCCGGAGGCAGAGGCTTTAACCCACTGAGCCATCCAGGCGCCCTATTTTATAACTTTTTAACGATCACTTTTTCTACTCAGAATGTTCATTTGTGTGTCAATTCTTATTTCTTAGGAATTACATCAACCACTACTAAAATATTTTCTGAACCATCAAGTGTTTATGTTTAAACGTTACAAAATGCAAACAGATCATCATAGGCCTTGAAAGTGACAAGCTATTTTTAGAGATATGTTTCATGTAACACATCTACGTGTATATGGTGATTAAAAAATTCAATATGGATTATACACGCACACACACAAATAACAGAAAACCTAATACCCAACACCCACAAATAAAAGTCTATTGACAGAGAGCCTGCTTGGAGGCAGAGGAGAAATGAAACGCATCACATTGTTTTCATGTCATATTTGAGGCCACTCACCATAGGAAATATCGGCACCGTAATCCAAGGTACAAGATGTATCATGTCACAATTTGAATCTGCTACCAATGAAGTCATGTGTCATTGATTCTCGGCTCTCTGGCCCCTTGTGGGGATAAAAGGCGAGTGCCGCACCCACACCTCTGCTGTCTGTGACTTCTCCGGTCATTGCACACACGCTGCACAAGCCGACCCTGCTCAGCATAGGGAACAACGTGTCTTTCCTACTCAAATGGGTTGAATCGGTTTTATCTCTTTGGGGGAAAGCAAATCCATTTACATTGAGCGACCGCTATGTATGAAAGCCTAATGTCAAGAAAACCATTTGCTCTTTAATAAAAGTTATCATAACGTCTGAAACGCCTGATTTATGGGGAGCCTGTCATCACCTCGACGGCCCGGCACTTTCTTCTTGCCATTAGAAACCCAAGACAGGTCATGACATTTACGCTGGGCTGGAATAATAATGACGCTCAGATCACGCTCCCGGACAACACAGCATTTGTCTCATTTAAATAATGCACGTGGTTGGTGGAAATTGCCATCAGGAACCCTAACACACAGAGGAAATGACAAGCACCCCGGACTGAATGATGAGCTGAACACTGACAGGTACCATGACCTCCTGGCTGCAAATGGCCAGCTTATATTTACTTATTTAACCTTCACAAAGCTGATGGGATAAAAGTCCGGATGGTTAGGAGACAGAAAAACGAAAATATTTTGCTGAACATGCTGTGATAAGGGACACTGATTCTGCTGCCGCTGGTGGTGGCAGGGGTGCCCTTCTGCCTGGGTGTTGCTCTACACAGCCCCCCACATGTCAGCCCTACTCGACATCAGAGGCACAGAACATCACCCCGATACTACCTTTTCTTCAGAACTTGTGACACTCCGAGAGCGGCATTCCCTCGTGGCCACCCAAGGGCTCCGCTGACCATTGACGGGGTGCTGGCCGCCTGGTGACTGCAGGTGGTGGGAGGCTGGGCGTGTGCTGGCTGGCGACAGGCATGCAGGAGGAATGAGGCGGAGCTCCTTTTTGGGGTAAAGAGATTGAGATAAAAGAGATGGGGGTGGGCACAAAGGCAAAATGAAAGTTCTTTTCACACAACATTTTTGGGACAAGGGTGTCCCTAGAAAAGGTTTGGAACACGGGAAGCGAAGGAGCGTGGCACCATCGCTTGCCGGCATTGGACTGGTTTTAGGACAGATGGGTCTGGGCACCTGAGCCCGACAGCTCTCTCACTGCCCGCCCCACTCTGCTGGCGTCTGTGGGGAGGGGCCAGGTGCCGTGAGCAGGTTCCACCCCTGCCAGGGGGCCTGCCCGGCTGGGGGGCCTGACCGAGGACGGCAGTCCCCACCTCTGTGGGTTCTGTGGGAGCGGCTCCCATCGGACAACCCTGGGAGGGGGGTCGGCTGCCCCCCTTCTTCCCCGGCGTCTGTAGGTCAGTTGGAGCAGCGAGCACAGCGCAGCTGGCCTGGGTGGCTTTACCGCCCACACGGCGTTGACATGAGCCCCCTTCCTTCTGGGGACAGGCTGGCTGTCCATCACGGGAAGGGACCACAGTGGTCACCTTTTGGCTTACCATTGCGGAGCTTTACTGTTTCATGTAAAACCTCTAAATAATAGCACTGAGTTCCAATGAATTGTTCTAAGGAGCCAATGAAATGGAAAACGTCCCATCAGGTAAGGCAGGTGAAGAGCTCCAGGTGACAAGCAGCCCCTCTCCTTCCCAGAGGTCTCCTCCTCCAAATCAGCTGCCTGTTGAGACAGCTGATGGTCTCCCTGACCCGGCTGTCTTCTCCATCTGCTGGTTCTCTTCCCTGGCTTCAGGGACCAGCACCAGAAGCTTACCTCCTACTATCCCACTTCCTGAGTTATTTTCTTGGATGTTCCAGTCACTCTCCATACTCAAAATGTCTAAAATGTGCTGTGCAACCATAATTCTCTCCTTAAAAAATCATGCTTCTGGCATTTCCACTTTGGCACACGGGCTCAGCCTCCTCCCAGCCATCTGCCTAGCACCAGTGAGGTTCACTTTTGCCCATGTTGGTTGCCCAGGATCAGCTAAAACGCCTGATGAGAAAGAAAGACAAAAGCAGAGAAGAGATCCTTAGGGCTTAGGTGACACTGTTGTCATGCCTGCCCCATTGAGTGAAGAAGTGTCACCAGCAGAAACTGGAGACATTTTTGGCAAGGAGGCACAGACCTCCATGTGGGCTGTGGAAGGCAGTGGCTGGGGCATGCTGGCACCTCGCTCAGAGGGAAGACTCCGGTGAGGGCAACCCTTGCTATCCCTTGATCAACAGTTTCATATCTAACCAGTGATCCTCAGTAGGAATGGGACCTACCTGCCTGGTGATTTCTGCGTGCATCAGTGTTAAGGATGTTGAGGTTATCAATGATAAAATATCTGTCTGGCTTGCCCTGCCCACCATGCTTGATGGGTATTGTAGAATTTGTAAAATGATGTCACTCTGCTCCCAACCATGAGATAATAAAACAAAGAATGGTGGATAAAATATGGCTAATTATTATGTGGTTCTCCAAATTCACTCAGTCATAGGCTAGTCCTCTTGCAAAGTCACAGCAAGCTGCCACCTCTTGCCATAGTGTGATTGTAGGGACGGACGCATGTACTTAATCATGGGCTCGAGGGCGGCGGCTGGCTCGGCCGAGCAGCTCAGCCTTCACGCTTCTCAGTCAACTCACCTGGCCAACGGGTGCCTCTAGGCTCACCATGGGGCATAGGTCATAAAACCCAGGAAGGCTGGGAGCCCTCCTAAGGTCACAGTGATAAGCAAGCATACATGGGAGCTAATATTGTCAGTCATCGTGGGCTGCTCTGTCCCAGGCCTAGGATGGAGAGCGGTGCTGGGGCTCAGCGGAGTTACATGATTCGAGGCACTAGTGCCGATGGGCAAAGCGCACTGACATCTGTTGGAAAGGCTTGGCCCTCGCTAGGCCACACCTGCGTGGTTCTTGAGGGTCTATCCTTCCCATAGAACTAATGCTTGCTGCACGTGGAGCCCATGGTGAGGCCAGGCACTTTCCCATAGCACGACTTTGTCACTTTTGGAGACGTCCCATTTCACTTTTTTACAAGCAAAATGTCCTCAGTCCATGGAACACCTCCTAGACTGCATTTTGTTTTCAATTTTAGAAAATTACTGCTATCGTTTTGGCTAATATCCCCCAGTTCCCTGATTTTTTTTTTTTTTTGTCACTCACATGGGGGGGCTGAATAATGGACAGTAATGATGTCATATCATGCTGGTTACATGGCACATGAGTCCCCTTCTGAACCTAGAAAATCATGCAGAAGAGAAGAAAGAACTAAAAAAACAAACATTAGGATTCATCTTAGCCTTGCCTCTGCCAACCCACTGAGAACTTTCTGGCAGTATCCTTGAGAAATTTCCATATATCCCGAAGGCCTGTCTGCCAGGTCCTAGTAGCCCGACGTGATAGAGATGGTGAGATTATTAGACGTCAACTATCAGGGTTAATTATGGGAAATATGACAAAACCCTAAACTGTGTGTGGAGAGGAGAGGAAAGACAGTCTCTTCTGCCATTATGATGGCACAGGAGCCTCTGTGCTGTCAGGGGCCACGAGTGGCCTGGGCTCATACCGCCGGAGGCTCTGTTGTGGGAAGCGGCTAGTGGACACTCTGTTTTCAATCGGCAATCTCTCCAGCATTTCAGACGCGGTGCAGGTTTTGTTTTCCATCCTCATGTATAGAAAGCCATCGATATCTGTTATTACAACCGGTTCTATCAACGGGCTTTATTAAACACCGCGATCATTGCAAAATAACGAAGGGCTTGCTGCGATATGGATGGCGCTCGTGACCTACATCCGCGAGGAATCAGCATATGCCAGCTGTGTCACCGGCCCTGCCTGCTGTCAGGGTGCCGGGCCTCGGGTCTCCCTAATGCAGGGTGATGACACCTTTCGGCTTAGTCACTCTGCTACTATTGTTATTTCTAAAAATAGCTCAGCATCCTTGCCTAGCCTAGCAATGAGACTTCCTGGGATGGCTTTGCAAAGTGAATGGCTATTTTTTGTGTGTAAAACTGCCAATCAACCAGGCAGCCACTAACCCGAGCTTACTAACCAATGTTCTTTCAAAATCAGACCGCCTTGGGCTTGTTTCAGGAAATGCCGAAAAACCCGAAATGATGCCCGTTTCTTTACATCGGCGTATTTGAAGTTTACAGCTTACAAGTGAGATGTCACATAACTCTCCTGAGACAAGCGTTCTTATGTCCAACACATATTCTTATGACAATTTATTTAATTTTCGGGGTGGATTCCTCCTTCCTGGTCATCGAGTGACTTTAATAATTAGCTTCACGAAGAGCCACCTGGGGGTCTCCAGAGACGGCAAGAGCTGGCATTTACAGGCACCTGAAGGGGGTCCTGTTACAGCACAGGGGTGAAGGCAAGAGGAAACGAGGGGGGCTTTGTGAAGCAGGGTCTGCAGCTCTCCTTTGAATACGTGCGCATTCTGTAGGAGGAAAACTCGTCTTACCACCACACCGGTGCAGATGTTCTACATCCTAGAGCTCATGCTCTCCTGGTAAAGTCGGTGACACAGGATGCGGTCCTCCAACTACTAAAGGGATCCTCGAGCCGGGAAGAAAGATGGCAGCCCTTTCAGGGCAGATGACACGTTGTCAGCACAATGACAGGAGTGTTCCCAGAGCCAGGCTTCTGGAGGGGTGGCGGTAAGGCTCTGTGCAGAGGCACCTGGCTGTGTCCCCCTGTCCCTGGGGAGGCACACGCACGCCCTCACAGCCTGGTAATTGGGCCACCTTCCGGTTTGGTTCCCCCTTTCCCGCTCTGCAGTGTGTTCGCATTCACATCTGTGGCCATGGAAGGAAATAAAAATTCAAAGAGAAATCATCTTTTGATGCCGCCGTTTAATATCTGCATTTTAAGAAGAGTCGCTCCAACTGCAGGTGAAGAGACGCCGTGGGCAGAACTTTAAAGAAGATGCTTGGGGGGGGAGGGTGTCAGACACTCAAGTTTAACATCCCCATTGATCATCTGAACAGCACTCAAAGAAAACTCCAGAACCCGTACTTTAGAGAGAGGGTTTCACTCGGAGCAAATGAGGTATTAGTCCTATTTGGAAGTTTGTAGCATTTTCATACAGCAGTTCCCTGGTTCCACAAACAGACCGATTTCCTTGTCACCACGCGGCGTGCCTCCTGTCCTGGGACCAGGTGAGTCACTGAGAAGTGAGCTTCCAACCGCGGCAGTAATCCCGGGGCCTCGTCCCCCAGGTCATCTCTTTGGCGGTACAGAGGTCTGAACTGTCGCCACCAAATAAATGCCATCATGTGACATAGAAACAGTTACCACATTTTGCAAAAGGCTCTTACACGCTGAGGAAGGCTCTACGAGCCTATTGCCCCCCTGTCCCCTCACAGTGGGGACACCCCAGGCTGGCGGAGACAGTTCACCTGGGAATTCTTGCAGGATCCCTCGAACGAATGAATGCCCGTGTGCAGGGAAGCCAGGGGAATGGAAATAAACGTGACCCCCACCTGGCCGCGGGCCCGCGGGTGTGCAGAGCCTGTTGTCTCATGCATAGGTGTGTGCAGACTGTGCACACACACACGGAGTTTGAGAGGCAATGGCTTCCAGCTCATCTTGAGATGAGTGCGCGCCTCTCAGTGTCTGCGAGCAGAACACGTGCAGTTGCCGTTTTATGACTTACATGCGGGCGATGATTTTACAAGGGCTGTGCCACTCATGTCTTTATTCCAGGGCCCCAGTGCCTTCGAGTGGGTTTGAGGTCAGGATGTGGGCCGGCTCGGCTTGAAGAATGCGCCCCGTGGCCTGGACAGACCAGGCCCCTCAGGGGGATGAGCCTGAGGACCCGCCCGCACGGCCCTTCTCAACTCTCTCACCGCCTCCAAAATACTTCACCTCGCAAAGACGTCTCTGCAATTTCAAGATACTTTAAACTAGAATTTTGAGTGAAGGAAAAGGAAAATAGATTTACTATGTGCAGTAATTGGGCCCAGCTTTCCCCACCCAGTCCTTGTGAGGCTGAGGACACAGCCCAGACCTCCGGGCGCAGCCGCTCCTCCCACCTGAACTGTGGTTCACCTTCCTCCTCCAGCTCTGGCGAGGACGAGGGCTGAGCGGCGCTCTCAGGGCCGCATCGATCCGCGGGGCCCACGCACGTCTCTCCTCTCATGGCGCGTCCGTGCAGAGCACCCTGTTCTCGGGAGGTCCGGGCATTGCTGACCAAAAAGTATTATTACTATAAAAAATACCCCCAAAATGTATTTCTTGTCTTTTTAATATAATTTTCTTTCTCAGACCATCTCAATAAGTCAATAATCACTTTTTCAAAGTCCTATTTGCTAATGTTGGAGTTTTATTTATTTTCTGTTGCTAAAATTTATTTATATTTTTTATTCATGCATTTCAAGATGTCTTATTTGTTGGACCAAAAAAAATATTTAAAACAATTGCCCCTAACTACAGTTTCTGAATATTATTTTACAAATAAATCTGGTATCACTTTTATTTATTTTTTCTATAACTAATAATAACTTTCAGAGAATTTCCTTTTATGGTAGCTATTAAAAGCAATGGGGAAAAAAGTTGAAAAGGAGGTAGGGCCCTTTTTCTGAGAATTCTTATGTAAACTATGTGCCTATCTCTATGAATTAGTTTAGGGGAAACCCTGGCTGAAAACATGGGAAAATTTCATGACTTTTTAATTTCTCTTATCTTTTTAATTTAATAAAGAGTAGTTTTTCATCT